>JAOVYW010018961.1:35989-57024 GCA_025775045.1 Hiodon tergisus | reverse complement strand
ATTCTAACAGTCTGGTTTTTTCCCTTGCGACATCCAGCTAATGAATGTTGGTAATAACGGTGGTAACCGATATGTTAATGCCATTAATTTGCATATTTAAATAGATAATAGTGAGAGGAAAATTAATCATTATACATAACATCTATAAATAAATAATCTTAGACTAATTATTTCAGAATGTTCGAAGAACGTTGTACATTTTAAACTTGTAAGAGATCAGCTGTTTGATACACACACACAAAACCGCAATGAAAGGAAAGGAAGTCTAAATTTCCCTTGGGTGTAAAATATGATCAAAAGTGTACCACATGTGAACATACTGTTAGGATGTAAATTTTTTTTTTTTTTTTTTTTTCCTTCAGTTCAGCTACTCAGCTATTGGCAACCATAAGATCATAATTATACTGTATAGTTTTATACTGTCTTAATAGTTGTTTATTCCGATATGAGAATTTATTCACAGACCTATAAGAGTACATTTAGACACCAATGAGTATATATTATGCATGATAATATGTGTCCACATACGCACAGTTGCTAAGTACCAGCAGTTTTGTAATGTTTTTTACTTGCTGGATGCTTGTTGTAACAATGGAACACAGCGTTTGTCTGGGGTTTGCTCACAGTATTAATTATTATAAAATGTATTCCGTTGCTCTGTGGGTTCTTCCTTCTCGACAGAGTTACTACACCGTGACTTTTGCCCTCCCTGTAATTGTGTTGCTCCCCCGCCGTGGCTGCGGCGGGTTCTGATTACCTAGCTGCTGCTCTGCTTATAATTGTTTTTAGCCTTTCATATGTTTGGATTTCAGACCTTCTGCGTTGACCTCACTTCTTGCAAATCTCTTGCTTTAAAAAGAATTTCTCTTCTCCTTCAACATCTTTTTTCTTGCCTGTAAACCAGGGTATGTAATTAGCGTTCACCCTTAATTGCGTTGTCGACATAAAAGTTAACATATGGAGTGACAGCGTCAACATTATCATCTGGATCCACCAGAAACAAATCCCGCTCTGTATTCTCAAAGCAATCTTATAGCACTGTGGCACTTCTTTTGACCCATGATCAAACTCTTTTCCTCTTTCCACTTTAAGTTTCCGGCTGTGTGATGGCAGAAGCAAGGCGATGTGGTTGGATGGGCCAATGAGTGGTTTAATGATCGACCTATAGGTTCCTGTAATGGCCCCATAGCACCGGGCTAGTGATTTAGATCCTCATGTTGGACATTTAATACATTGCTCACAGAGTGAAAGTGCGTATTTTAAAGAGTATCTCTATACTCATGCACTTAAGGTACTAGGGAGAGGCGTGAAGTTTTTCAATCTTTCTTCTTGGCAATCTCACTTTAGACAAGCATATGGTGGGAAGCAAGGAACCCAGATAAGGAGGAAGTTAAGGTAAGATGAGCTCTGACATAAAATCTTGATCCAGATGGTCTACATGTGCCCAGCCCATCACCATGTTCTGTTGGGGCTAGAATGTGTAGTCAGGTTTCACGAACATATTACCTTTGAGAGAGTCATGGAGTTGGTCATGCTTATGTTTTCTACTATGGGCTTTTTAATATCTCTCCTCTGTGTGTGTTTGCAGCACATAGGTGAAGAAGTTGGGGCATGAACACAATATTATTCGTATTATAGCAGGGGAATATTGCACTTTGCAGTGTGACTCCAGTTAAGTCAATTTACAGATCAGAGCAATAAATCTCAGAGTACTGAATTGCAAACATGGCCTGCAATATCAGCAGATGAGCGGAAGAACAAAATCGCCTCCTGTGGGGGGGGGGGGGAATTAGAACACGGCACTCAGCAGAATCCGACTTTATAACGGAACAGTTCACTCTGTTAATGTTGTTAATAAAGTTATTAATATGTTTCTTCTTTTTCTGATCTGCAGGTTCAACTTATACATTACAACCATGAGTTGTATACAAACTATACGGAAGCTGCCAGAAGTCCAAACGGATTAGTTATAGTATCCATATTCATGAAGGTACATATGCATGTCTCGCTAATCTAGTGTTGGTCTAATTCATATATGCCCTAATTGTAGGTTCCCTGTTGACACTGTCTTGTTCTAACTAGGTTTATACATTGAAATTACGCATCCCAATTCCACACATGTATTTAGTGTACGCTGCTGAACTCAAGATTTGAATGAGCACGAGCCAATTGGTTTATACACATCTTACTACCAAAGTCATGCCAAAGTTTTGGCCTTCCCTTTCACAGTTTTTGGTCTGGACGGGAGAGACGTTTAATGTTAAGTGTTAAGAAAGTGTTTGGATTCCATACTTTCGTCGTTTAAATTATACTCTGATACTATATTTATTATTTCCAGATTTCTGAGTCTTCAAATTCATTTTTAAATCGTATGCTGAGCAGAGACACCATCACAAGAATAACATATAAGAGTAAGTGTCTAAATATTTCCCTGACTTTATTCGAAAAAAGAGGAATGCGAATCACTCTAAACGTATCTTATTTTCAATTTTACAAAACCTGTGTACAGTTATAATAAACAGACGAGTGGGTTTAAAAAAAAAAAATTTTTTTTTTACTGGATATCAAAAAATACTATTTTGACTAACAATGAGTAGTTGGAGGCGTAGCAACCAGCTATCTCTCTCCGTGATATATTCTCCCAATGTAATGAGTGTGTTTTATGAGTGTGGGAAATGTTTTATGGAAAACACCTATATGTGTGGCCAGCTTCCGCTCAGAGTTATATAACTGAGTTAACAAGAAGGGCAAAGTGAGAAAGGTGCTTTGACACCGGACTTTGTCAGGTTGGTAACAGGCTAGGGAGGCAGGAGGCAGCCCGGTTTCCCCTCTCACTCCATTCCAGGCAGAATCATATTCAGGCCAGGGAAGCCATGGCTGACCGGCTGTGGTTGTGATTGGATCGTGGGCGCAGTGTCCATTTTAGGTCACCCACGGGTATCTGCAGTGTCTGTGTCTGCAGAATTGGAGAAGCCGGGTTTCATCCGCAGTAAATGCAGTGTCGGTGTCAGGCAAATTATCCATCCCCGGGTGTCTGCCGGCATCTCAGTCACAGAGAGCGCTTGTATGACAATGCAGGTGTATTTGGGGAGTTTTTCCGATAATCACCTAGTGCCGATGACAAATGTTTGTCGGACACGGATACTGAGTTTAACACCACGCTCCAATTCTGACGGGCGGATACCTACAAGTGACCTAAAGTGGACAGTGTGAGTCAGGACTTGATCGTAATGGATATTACAATAGAACAGTAGGAGTCTTGGATCTTGTTTGTGAAACATCGCGATAATCAAACATTATAATCCGTAATGTCCCTGCTTCAAGATGACGCGTATTTACTGAGCGGACTGAACATCGAAGAGGTCTACCCGGAAACCTCAAGCTTCATCACTTACGATGGATCGATGACGGTCCCGCCCTGCTTTGAAACTGCCACCTGGATCCTGATGAACAAGCCGGTGTACGTGACACGGATGCAGGTGAGGAGTTCCCATGTGAGCATTCAGCGCAACCCCTTTGGGTTCCGCGAGGGAGCGCTGCGTTCGTCCCCCCGATTCTCCGCCCTGAGCGAATTCTCTGCCTCCTCGCAGATGCACTCTCTGCGCCTTCTTAGCCAGAACCAGCCTTCACAGATTTTCCTCAGCATGAGTGACAACGTGCGCCCGGTCCAGGCCTTCCACAACCGCTGTGTCCGGACCAACATCAACTTCAGCGTACAAGGGAAGGACTGCCCCAACAACAGAGCCCAGAAGCTGCAGTATCGAAGTAAAGACACGCGTGCGGCCTCCTTTTCCTCCTTTGTGCCCTGGCCTTCTCTCTCCCAGATTCATGCTATCTGTCTCTGCCTCACTATTTTCCATCTCTGTCCATCTCTTCTGTCTGCTTGGATCAGTAATTGATTACCAGTTCCTTCCATCTACTTTAGATATTATGTCTCTGCTACAGGTACACAAAAAGGTTATGTCTTTTTTCAGCATGAATGCACTAAGGTCAGAAGATTTTTATATGTTTCGTGCATATTGTTCAAGTAGTCGATCTTATAAATAACAAAATTTGTGTTTTGAGCAATTGTAGCTCAAGGTTTTTAATTACTAAAAATTGCGATCGCTTTTTATGAAATAATTTCTGACAATAATGTGTCAATGTTTTCTCTTTCAGTGAACGAATGGCTTCTAAAGTGAAATCCCAGGGATGAACGACACCTGGCATTATGGACAGAGGAAACAGCAAAATATGAGTGTTAGAGCTCTGTTTTCTTTCTTTTTTGATGGATCTCAAGTCACACTGCAAAAGGAAGACAGCAAGAGAGGACTTTGCGATGTCAGCAAAGGGTTAAAAAAGTCTTACTTCATGAACAACTGGAACAAACAAAAAGTACTCAAAAAAATATGTCTTTAAAATGTTTTATACGTTTTGGGAGAAGCTAAAAAGTATATTTAACAAAAAAAAAAACACAAAAAAACTGACCTTATAATAATAGTGTTTGTATGTATGGACATTTTACAACATATTCAATATATAGGGTCGGACTTTAAAAAGACCTTCCAATCAGGAAGCTTATGGCTCCGTCGCCATGATATTGACAAGGCATGCAAACTGCAACAGGCCTTCGTGGTAGAAATGCAGCACGCATTCAAAAAATGTCAGGAAGAACCAAATGAAATGAAAGGATACGGTCCAAGTGAGAAAAAGCATCTGACCTTGTAAATATTATTCCTGAATGAAAGATGAATACCGAGGGAAACTGAGGGGAAAAACACACTAAAAAGAGCTGAGTATTTTACGCTTTCCGGGACCTTGCCTTTTTCTGTTTTTACTGTTTACAATGGTCATACACTGTGTTTGGTTAATGTTATCAGCCCAATAAATGTATTCAGAAAGTTAATTTCTCTAAATATGCCTGACTATTTCTGCAGTTTTGTTGTTCTTGAGATGTGTGCACAAACACACACACACACACACACAAACACACACACACACACACACACAACTCGTTTGCATGCACACAAAACAGGCTTCCCAAACTACAGTTTGTTTCTTGATAAAGAATGGCTTCTGCAACCACAAAGGAAACTGGGGAACACAGGGGGTTAAGTTGGTTACAGTGGAGAGACGGGTCCATGAAAAGCAAAACGCCCGGCATTTCTCTGTGTTTGGTTGATCTCTGAACCCCCTTTACTCTGTCACCATCATTGGAGAATAGCGTTATTGATCTTCCATCTGAACTTGCTTAATTATTTCCCAATCAGTTCAAGGAAGGATTCTTTATTATCCGTTATGTTGAGAGGAATACCACTGGGGCTGCCCCAAGCTGTTTCAGCCTGGATTAGCATATCTGTATCACTACTGCGCTGTTTGTGAATTAGTTGTTAGATTTTTCCAACACTTTGTTGTACTGGCAAATACTCCTACCAGAATCTCTGCACGCTCTAGGCTAGTGTCTAGGCTAGCTAGATGACGCCTGGCTCTCATGAGAGTGAAACAACTTTGATGGGCTAAAACTTTGTCTGAGTGTTCCTTGCAAAATGTTAGTCCATATCAAACTTTTTTTTTTAAATGTGTCATGCTCTTGTTAAAATAACTTTATTCTGTTTAATTTCAGACCAAAACCATTCTCATTTAAGAAATTGCTGTTTGCACATCAGGGCAGTATAATTAAAAATGAATAATTTGATTAATAAACAACTATGCCTCTACCCTTCGGTATATAATCCTGGCTCCAGTAAAAAAAAAAACAGAGTTAAAATCCAGTTAACTAAATGAGAGCGCTTTCTAGCTTCACTTATCTATTCATTTTCCGGCCCCCGTGGTTCTGGTGAACGCTGGGAGACTTGTCCGCTGTGCTGATCCTCTTCATCTTTGCTTGGCTCCTCTGTGGAGCGCTGAAAAGATCAGTTCTCCTTATTCTTATCCAAAAAATTTAAAGATAGACTGGTAGAAGAAGAAAAAAAAAACCAGTAATAATAAATGATAAGCAAATGTAAGAACAAAACAGCCTTGAGATGGCGCTCAGGAGTTCTTGTGCCCACCCGCTTGTCCCTGCATGTGTGTGCCCGCTTTTGCCCGCCCGCTTGTCCCTGCATGTGTGTGCCCGCCTGCTTGTCCCTGCATGTGTGTGCCCGCCCCTGCTTGTCACTGCATGTGTGTGCCCGCCTGCTTGTCCCTGCATGTGTGTGCCCGCCCCTGCTTGTCCCTGCATTTGTGTGCCCGCCCCCGCTTGTCCCTGCATTTGTGTGCCCGCCCCCGCTTGTCCCTGCATGTGTGTGCCCGCCCCCGCTTGTCCCTGCATGTGTGTGCCCGCCTGCTTGTCCCTGCATGTGTGTGCCCGCCCCCGCTTGTCCCTGCATGTGTGTGCCCACCTGCTTGTCACTGCATGTGTTTTTTTTTTTTAAAGACACAGATTTTAGATTTGACGGTGTAATCCAAGGAAACCATTATTCAGCAAGGTAGCCTGTTCTGCTGTCTCAGCCAATTAGAGCATTATTCAATTAGCAAAGCACCCACTCACTCACTTTTGTTAGCGTGCTTGTTTCCATGAACAAGGGGCTAAGAAAAACCAACACCATCTATTGCCCTGAAGCCTCACAGGATGCATATGTAACATAATAAACAGTCAAAGTAGACAGGAATGTGTTAGCAGAGCAGAGGCGAGGGCCTGCAGAAGTTTAACCATATTTAGTATTACTACATATAAAACAAATAACTAATAAAAACTATAAATAAGAAAAATAGCTTGGAATGGCTGCTTATCTGAAAAATACACAGAGAATATGAATTAGCATTCAGTCATTATAACAAGCTGCTCTTCTACCATGTACCGAAGAAGACATGGATATTGTGCTACAATGACATTTCCTTGCTTTCACTTCACTATTAGTAGTCTTACCCCTGTTGGTCAGGTCCTGCCCTCATGGAGGCAGGAAGAGATCACAAAGTTTCCATTCCTCACACCTTCATTCCTGACCCCATATTTGTACGCTGCCCTGGTTTATTCCCGCTGTGGCTACGTAACCTTACACAGCACACAATTTGAATGTTCTCTTCCTCCTTTGGCATCTTCCTGGCATGGAAGAGATAAGCTGCGGCCAGTCTGGCTTGAGATCCACCTCCAGAAAAATACCCGTCGGCAAGGATTTCAAGGAGAGAGGAAAACTGCCCCGTCGCGACAGCTTCTCCAGTTGTTCAGAATGCTCCTGGTCAACGTCGTTGACCAAGGGAACCTGCCTTTTATTCTGGCTCATTGACTGTTTATCGCCACTGAGTGTGGGGTGCATCGGGCTAGACATTCAAACCCAACCCCTTTGATACAAAATGACAGACCCTTAGCCAGAGAAGCACATTCATTCCCCAACATTGCAACCGAGGAGCATTTCAGAGACTGATGCTTTTATTGTGGGAACTTATTATTGCACAGAAACGGAACACTCCAAATTCTGTGACTCATTAAGGTAACAAATGCAGGGGTGTCTCAGCAGAGAGGTTCAACTCTTATTCCTATTGGTATGGGTACTTAGTAATTTTATACATTATTTTATTTTTTCTCCTTTTTTCATTTTGCTTGGAGAACGGTACGTTTTCAAGAAACAATAATTCCTGTTTCCAAGGGTCAGGAGTGAAAGCTGTACTAGGATCGAAATGTTTTTGCACATTTAGTTTAAATCAACTCCAAAAATGACGATGATCTAGAAACAGGTACATTTTAAAAGTAAAGAATAGCAATTATAAAAAAGGGCGAAGTCTCCCTGGTCTTCATTTTTCCTTGGCACTTTGCCATTTAATCGTTAAATTTAACCGTTACCTGGATTAGGAATGAGCTCACCTGGCATTTCCAGGTGCAAATAAGTTTAGTTCAAAAACAGACATTGTCCCAGCCAGGGTTACTGACCCCTGGTATAAACTGACCCCTTGCAATCATTTTTAATTTTCAGTTCTTTTTAGAAAAAACATGTACACATTAATGACAATGTTAACAAGTAACAAGGGAGAGTTGAGAGAGAAATCAAAACCTACATGTTTTAAAATCTAATTAAATTTCCATTTGAAAGTGACAAACGGTCTGTCAACTACTGCTAATATTTGTGACATCCTGCGTTGTCCACCCTGCAACCGATTCACTAAACGAGAAACAGGATTTGTTTTATTCCAGGAAAAGAATCTCCTACCTTCACGGTTGAGTGCTTCCATTTCCTGAACAAATCACAGAAACCCTAGATGATTATAAACTCCGGCATTGCTTTATGCACGATGTTGTGAGTGTGTGGTGGAATGGGTTTTGCACCACCGGGACTACAAGCTGGAGAATATCATCTTGAGAATGTGCAAAACCCAGGAGTGACCCTTGGAGCACAAAAATGGGCTCAGGGAAAAGGATTAAATGTTTATTTTTAAAATGCACATTATTTAAAACGTTTCCGTGCATAAATGTAAATGACAAAGTACAGACTTTAACACAGTGCTGAGGTTTAAACTGTGGAACCCTCCCTTTCTGGATTGAATGCTAGTGGAAACAGGAACTTGAATTTCTCCCCCTTCAGAACGTGTGCAAAAACATTTAGATGAATCCTTTAAGTAAATAAATGTATCCTGTATAATATTTACTTTAATACACCAGAAAAATTTCCAAGACATCATTTTTCCTGAACAAATACAGCTTACACTTTAAGTAAAAAACATTTTTAAAAGTTGCTGCAGTTCGTAATTAAAACGCGCATTTGACAAGCACGCTACAGAACTAGGTTTAAAAGTTACCCTACGCTTTTCTCTAGACGTCTCCAGAGACTCGGTTTTTGATTTTATCTGAAAACTTAAAATTATTTCTTTGTTTTTCTTCCTCATAACCGCTTGAAGTTCTGTAGAGCCTCCTTTTGTAATAGCGGAGTGATAAGAGATAGCGATAGAGATATATATAGAGAGAGAGAGAGAGCGTTTATACAAAACAACAATGAAGATGACGTTCAAGAAAGTTATTTCAGTGCTGACAGTTCATTAATACATACGTCTTCCAAGCATGTCCTTCCCTCAGAGAGGCCGGTCCAGTCATTAACCAGGAATGTCATTCTGGGATGTTACAATGCACCGTCATCAGCACTAGGGGTACCTCTTTGTCCCCGGTCCCGAACAAAGGCAGTGTCCTCTCCGCGAACTCCAGCCCACTAAAGGCGAACACCTCCGAGCCACTTTTAGCATTGTAAAACGTCACCTGGCCCTCCTCGTGGTCCACGTACACCCCCACCCTGCGGAGCCGGCTGGAAAGCTTGACCTTGGTCAGGGGCGGCTCGGTGAGGGCCCGCAGTTGGTTACATCCCCACCAGAGCACATAGTAACCGTTGTTGGGGGTCATGTCGAAAAGGCCTTTCCGCTTAGCCGACTCCCGGACAAGCCCCACCTTCCAATCCTTGTTCTCCCCCACGTTGACCTGGCGGAGAAGACGACAAACGGAATAAAGGAAAGGGCACACCTAGGCCAGAAGGGGAACCACGAGGGACGTGGTTCTATTATCAAATAATCACACCAATTTCCCCACCTCCCAGTAGTGTCGCCCCGAGGTGAAGCCCTCCTTGGCCAACACGCAGGACCACACGTCATAGCGCTGGGTGCTGTTTCTGTACGACTGCTGCTTTTCGCCTCTCTTCAGCTGCTTTCGGTCGTCAGACAGGATCAGGAAGGGATAGGCAGTCAACGGGTTCAGTGTTATGTCATCTGGGGGGGTAAAAACCCAGAAGATCCACGCCTTGTTTTCGGTACTCGTGGGTTCTCGGATACGGAGTGCACGTTCACGGATGTTTGGAATGATGAAAGCCCCTCAGAAAAGAAGCACATAAGTGAACTTGTGGGGGGGGGGGTTAAGTATTACCTGAAAAGGCTCGGACTTTCTTCAGCCCTGGAAAATGAGAGATGGCAGTGAGCAGATTTCTGGCACATGTATAACGCGTGCGCATACCAGCCAGTTTCTACATTGGCCACTGCATCACAAAGGCAACACGCAAATAAATGTAAAGTCAAAGTTAACATGCCTCCGTTAAGAATGCAGATCTGTCTCACTTACCTGACCCTGGTCTTATTCTTGTGAGATCTGTCAGGAGGCAGAGAGGGAAGGGAAGGAAAACATATCTCTAGATCAGACCTTTAGCCTTTAGGTTTTCTCTGCACTGCATTACATGATCGTAGGGTTTCTCGGTCCACTTACTCCTTAATGACCATTCCTTCTTCCGTAACCCAGGAAGACTCATCATGCTCTCACTCTCTGAAAGAACACCTGAAACAGGACACGAATCGCAGTTTTAGTTCAGAAACGTTTCCCCTTTCCCACCCTTCACCAAACAGTTTGCATCTCTTCTCCGGCTAAACAACGCGTTACAATTAATTCAGAGCGAAAAAGAGACGTTTGGATTGGCTCAGCAAGGTGGCACTGCCTCAGGTAAAACTACAAATCTGCGAACTGGGACTACAGGAAGGAAAAAAAGAGTGAAGCCTACTGGAGCGTCGGGTCGGACCCTCCCCCATGTGGATCCCCTGCAGCCTCTCCAGCAGCTCCTGCAACTCCTGCTTCACCTCACTCAGAGGGAGACGCAGCTCCAGACCCAGGTCCGGCTCGGGACCCGCCCCGGGACCAGCCCCCTCCGTCAGCGGGAGAGCAACGGCCTTCTGGAAGCTCTGGGGTCGGATACGGGGGCCGGGCGATGAGCAGGAAGACGGTGTTACGCAAGGGCTTACAAACATATCGGTTATAACATTCATTCACCCGGAAGAGCATGTGAAAATGGTAGCCACTCTGGATTGTACCATGACGAATGAAATTAAATGCTATTTTCCTGAAGTCTGGCCTGCACTTACAAACATGTTTCAGCAGAGGGAGTCAAACGCTACTGCATACAGAGACCGTTCCATCAACCCCCCCCCCCCCCGTGAAATTAACTGAAGACAAATTTACTGGAGAAAAGGGTCTTCAAGCCGTATTGTGTGTTTCTTTGGGCAGCTCAGCAAACTGCGACTGTATGAAAGAAGACCCCCCTGTTTTTGAGTTGTTGTTACGAACTGGTTATCAGAGAACTAAGCAACATCACATTTGTTTTTTAAAATCCTTTCATAAAAAAAGCCATATTTTGGGGGATTTTGACATGCATGTGGCCCCCTAGGAGTAACGTGAAAGCTTTTCCCTCTGTTGACATGTTAGACATTTTACACAAGGCATTGCGCTTTAACACAGATCAAACTCCACGTGAAAAACTTGCAAGTCGTTACACTGAGCACACTTAAACCGGCAGTAAACTGAACAGAGGAGAACATATGGCAGACGCACGACACGGAGGAGGAAATGTTATACTCTGTATGTATGCATTAGAAAACGTGGGGGGTCACATCACAGATCCCCAGCAGGAACGCTGGCGTTATTAAACATCTGACTTGGATGATAAATAAATCCGCTTACATTTTCCCCTTTATGTTTCATTGCGTTCTAATCCTAATGCTAAATTCTGACATCCAGTTCTGCAGGCAATGCAACTTCAATTGCAATTTTCAAGCTCAGCTCTCATACATCAGCATATAGATCTCATATCTGAGATATCAGCTCTCTGATAACAGAGAGCATAAAGATAATGTATCATGCAAAACATAATAAAAAACACATTCATATCCATTCTGAGAATTCCAATTATATTTCCATGTTTGTATGAAGGGGAACTCAAAAGGAATATAAGGCGATTATTTATTAATCAAAGTGATAGAAACATTTTGGTGAGGGTTCTACCATGCAATGGATGACCTCATCCTTCTTTAGCGACCTAGCTGTCAGCCCAGGACCCATAATTAGTCGAAGGTCATCCATCACTGGGGGGACAGTGGAGAAATCTGGATATCATCTTCCAACCACTTTTCAGTCATCCGTCACTCAACACTGCAGAAGTTGCACAGGCCATATGGGAGTTTTAGTCCTGATCCAGAAGCACTGTAAGCACCAGGGGGCGCTGTTCAGCAAAAAGCCAGTAGAATCACTACCGACTACTTTTCTGGGCTGTGGATCCTTTAAACTAAAATAAAATTTTCCACTCAAAGTTATTTGAATGCCAGTAGAATGATGCCAGGATAATCAAAAACCAAAATTAAAGAGAAAACACAATACTAATGAAAAATATTTTTAAATCTACCCTAATTAGTTACGTTGTTGAACATTAAATACTGAAGTATGCTGTAAATGAGCAAAAATGTTCAATCTAACCGCGAAACTGCCGTATATACTGTTGCACCGCCAAATGATTCACATGACCCAACGCATTTAAGACAAGTGTTCAGGTCAGGCTACAGGGCAGCACCTGTAAAAACCCAATGTGGTCCTCAGTGGCGGCCGTCTGCCCCAGGCTTGCACTGCAATCTTTCAGCTGCTTCAGGTCCACCTCCAGCTGGGAGATCAGCTCCCGTCCCCTGGCCTCCATGACTGCCTGCTTCTCCTCGATTCCGCCCAGGAGTTCCCTTCGGATCTGCGCCACAGACGCGCTCACTTCCGTCAGGATCTGGTCCACCTCGGCTGCTTCGCTCAGGGCAAAGTTCTGGAAGGTACCATAGGTTAAATTCTACTGCATTCGTTTTAGCTTATAAGATTATATGAGGAATAGCTATAAATGAGACCAGCATCAGTCCAACCTGGCCTACAAATTAATTTTTTTTAATTCACATTGTGCTTATTGTACTTATTGCAGCGGTGAGCAGCACTAACCAAAAGCATTGTGGGAAGGCAGGACGCCAGCAACAGAGGTTATACTGTCAAAAACACTAATGCCCTTCTGGCAACATCTATACTTAGACTCAAAAGAAACAGCATTATGCATGAGTTTAAGCATATAGAATTTTGATTGATTAACTTTAACAGCTACCACATTATCTCATTAGTTGGTGACATTTATGAAAAGGAATCAACTTTTATCACAAGATCATCCCTGTGCTCTCAACACATTGCAGGCTGAGGCGTCCATAATCATTTCACAACTAGCAAGATATACACCCCATCAATGGTAGGTTTGTTTGAAAACGCCAAGCATCAAAATCAAAAATTTATAAGCACAACTTACTCTAAGAGACTCGACTTTGCCCTTTAGCTCTGTTAGCCTAGCGGTCTTCTCCTCAATCCTGTTCTGTATCTCCAATTCCGTCTTTCTGAGGATTTTCTGTAAAAACAGATTTATAAATGTATAATGTGTATAAACTGGACAGGGGAGCACAGATAAAGCACTAATGTACATCGGTTAATGAAAATGAATACACAGAGTGGTCATTTGGTGATGTCAATACCTTCCACCGAGAATCAAGGTGCTAGAGTTTGTGTGTATCGTTTGTGTGTATAGTATTCAGTTTTTCCCCACTAGCAGGATAGTTTTAGTGGTCTGCCTCCAACTCTGTTTTTTAATGCGATTTCCTAATGCTTTTACATGACAATTCAACACACAGCTCCTACATGGGCCACCAGTGTTCTGAACTGAGCATGGAGACTAATGACAAAATGGTCTTCCTCCTTTCCATCGCTCTGCGTGCGAGTATGGGGGGAAAAAAACGGCGCGCCAACGCTACGCCCACACCCACCTCCTTGTTGACCCTCTCCATCTGCACGGAGACCGTCCTGTGCGTGCAGTGCTTCTCCAGCACGCAGATGGCGCAGATGCTCTCCTGATCGGTGCAGCAGTACACCTCCAGTAGGCGGTGGTGGGTGGGGCAGGTGCGGCCCCGGAAGGCATCGTGAGGCTCCAGGAGCTGGTGGTGGGAGTAGTAAGGGGTCTGGAGATGTGGCTGGGCGTGCTCCTGGCAGTACGACATGCAGCAGGTAAGACAGGACCAGACAGCCTGCAGCTTTCTCCCCGCCGGGCAGACGTCGCAGGTGATCACGCGCGCAGATGCTGCGGCCCCGAAGCGAGACGCCTTGTAGCTGTCGGTGATCCGAGCAAAGATGCGGTTAACGGAGAGCTCGGGCCGCTCAGTGAATACCCGCTTGCACAGAGGACAGCTGGAGGCAGGACCCGTGGCCCAGTAACCCCCAATGCAGCTTTGGCAGAAGTTGTGGCCGCAGGGTGTTGAGACAGGATCACTGAATAGGTCCAAACAAATGGAGCAGGTCAGCTCCTCCTCTTTGAAAAGCATCGGACTGCCCGAGTCTGCCATCCTGGAGCGTTCGGAAGACCTAATACAGAAAGGAATGTTCCACCGTTGTTAAAACAATAAAAACCAGGCAGACAAATGAGCAAGCCATTTTAAATCATTCGTTTCCAGCTGAAACCTAGCTGGACTTGGGTATTCAGTGTGTACTCCCTGAGCATGCCGTGCTAATTTTGCATAAAGACTCCATGAGTAATTCGTTCTGAGTAATAATAGGAAATCCAGATCTTTATTTTGAACATCATGTAATATTTCTACTCCTGCATTCTTTCACCATAGTCTAAGTGGGATATAAAATAAATAAATGAATAAATAAATAAGAATGCTTTTATCCCCGCACCACAAGATTAGTCATCACTAATGCTCTTTTGTGAGACAGCCTGCACACAGTGACTAAACCTTTACAGCAAGGGGAAAACAATACTGCTAGGATCCAAACCCAAGCTAAATATATTCCTCCACCCTCCTCCATCACACCCATTAGTAGATACCTATAAAACACAATGCCAATTTCTAGATATTACTAATTTATATACATAGGGCTTAAATGGTTTATTCCAGAAGTAAAAACATACAATTCGTTTTTTATTCCTTTACACCTCTTTGGGGGTATCTGCTCTACTAAAATAGATTCACTTTTATATGTACATTTCTCTACATGACATCTGTGCTCACCAATTGTTGATCTAGTAGTTCCGTCCTCTCGGGAGTCTTGCCTTAACGATGGCACGAGGCATCAGACACTGTTATTGCTGCTGAGTCATTAACAGCATGCTGGCATTGACTTAAATAAGAGCCTTTACAGGCCATTTCTGTTCCTCCCGTTGACTCTCTCCATCTGCACGGAAACCGCTCTGCGCTCCTCCAGCACAGATGTAGTGTGTGCAGGCTTTCAAGCTACCTCTCAATAATCATTAGATTTTTCTCTAGGGAACACTTAGGGAGGTCATTTCCAACCCATTTAATGACGTCAATTAAACAATTAAGAGGCAACGTGGAGTAGAAACCTGCAGACACTGCGGCCCTTGACCAGGGTTCCCTACCCCTGCTCTAAGTGATAACGGAAGGAACTGATATGGATATAAATAGTTTCTCAGGGGGGAATATTTTTTTGTGAGACAGTTTTTTTTTTTCCGTTAACAGTTTAATGCAACCCAGTAGCGAATTGTCAGGGACTAGATTAAACATGTTTCCTTTTCCTATACCATGCCCTCCAATAAATTGTTTGGTTAAACCACCAGCATCCAAAAGTTTCATTCTCCATCCACTGCTTTGACTAGTTGTTATTGTTCACGCAAATGTTCTAGTAGTGTGATAAAGTAGTTTCTCTAAATATTAGGCAAAATTGCAAGAGAGCTGTATTGTTTGGATGTCAAGAGAGGACTGAACGAGCTACAGATAAGAGTGGAACTGATTATAATATGTGATGTCCAAAACAACAGGGTGCAAATTAGCATATAGCGCATACAACACAACTTTTATTTAAGGATTATACCTTTACCTTTAAGCTGGATTTGTCTTCTTGTTGAATATCAGTAGCAATTAATTGTTACAAGTGTCAAACTTAACATTCAGTATGCGTATTTTCATCCAATCTTTTGAATCATGTTAACTCTTGTTACATTATTAATGTATGTTGTATGTTGGCACTAGTCCAAAAGAAACTATTACATATTACTGACCCTGGGCTGATAATGTTTAGCCAATCATCTCATCAACAGGTCAGAGCAGCTGAAGAAAGCTTGTAATTGGTTAGCCTGATGATAGTTAGGCTAGGCACAGGTGTGGCCATTAAGGGCTTCTTGCTAAGCTAGAAAATTCTACCAATACACTTTTATCAATAAACAATCCTTTCACAATGTGAATTTATTAACTTCCTCCTGCCATAATTTTAATAGCCAAATATTTATTCTCATACGAAATTAACCGTGTCCTACTCAACATCTCCTCAGCAGACTAAATATGTGCAGATCGCTTTAGTCCGTGTGGAAGGTTTCTCATCTCATTTGGCCACCTTAGTTTCCACTGTAACTACATTACAAAAAATAGAGGATCCTTTGGATGAAACAGGCCATTCGCAGCACAAATGTACCACCGTTCAATTTGCAGAACCTGCATGATACCATCATGTCCGTGTGGACCAACATCCCCGTGGAACATTCCCAACGCCTTGTAGAATCCATGCCCGAAAGTTCAAGCTGTTCTGGACTGCATCTAATAAACTGGGCAGTGAGCGGATATGTTCCACCCCTTCTTGAAATTCTGCATCCCTTTTTAGAACGAGAAGCTGTCCAGCCTGACAACATTCCATCATGTTTTATTTTTGCTTAGAACATTCAGCTTAGCTACATTCCTTATGTACGTCCTGTTATTGTAAGCATATTTATGACTGTTTATGCAAAGCTGGAAATGCAGTTATGCATCTATTCAAACCTCAAATTTGCAAGGCTTTTGTTTTTTTTTTTACTTACGAATTTGGTTACCACGGTGCCGTAGTCTTATTACGACAGAAACCAGAATTCATAAACCTATGCAAAAATGCTATGTGGCTATATCAACGCAACGGACGATGTCTTCTATCTGTTGCGTTGTTGTGGAAAAGAGAACACTGCTAATAGAGCCATGTAACATACAGTGACTTATGCACTGTGAACATGTTTCCATTCATCGTATCCCTGTGAAACATTTTCAATGCATCTTAGCTACTGAGTCGCACCTCTGCAACCCTATAACAAGCATGTTTAATAATGTAAAACTAGCATTAAGTTGAGGCTCTAACCCTTTTTGAGGCAACACTGTGTTTCAACAGCCTCTTGACGCAATACAATCAAAGGTGCACTCAAAGTATTTTTGTCTGGATAGCGGCTTAATACAGAATGCAGAATGCATAATTTGGAACTGAGAAATGAACGGACACTTGTGCCATATTATCCAACTCCAGAATCTTTAGTTCCTACAGATAGCGAATCTTTATTAGTCATTAAGTGACTGTGGCACGCTGGGGCGGACCCGGTCCTGGAACCAGCTGGAGACAGGGACATCAGGGGAGTGTTTATGCCTTTTATTTGGCATTCTTAACAAAGTCAACATCAACTTTAGGGTGGGCATTTGAATATAACAACCAACAAATCTTAACAGTAATATATTTTTGGTTGAACAATTTGAATAACCTCTACATTATTTGTGTATGTTAATTTCCTCCACCATGTGTGACAAATAAAACCTCAGTTTTAAGCATGATGATTCTTCCTAATTAATTATTCACTGTCATGTATTGAAAAGACCAGGTTCACCATCACACTTAACTAAAATATTGTTATAACTACTAAAACTAAGTTTGTATGTACTCTCTGTACTTTATATTACACTCTTTTTATAAGCCCAAAAAGAAAACCGTAAGCTATTTTACAACAGACACAGTACATCCACTTAAGTTAATTTAAACTATATCATTTAGTTTATATAAAAACATTAACTCTAACTGGAATTACCCTAAGCCAGAAATGACAACCACGGTGTGCTGGCTCCAGTAAACTGTTTTAAACAAACATTAGTGAAAATGATTGTGTTCATCAGCAATTAAAACTGAAATTTAGAAATGCAAGCTTGGCAAGCCACTGGCACAAAGTATGAGAGACACTGATCATTAAGACCCTTACAATATACAGTAAATTACAGTGGGAGTAGAATGTAACTTTGCCATATTAAGGATTTGTTGTAATGTCTTCTGGGGTTCTTTATGTAAGGCATTACAGATTGTCTTAGAACTTAAGAATACCACTTAATGATACATATTTATGATAGAAAGTTGCTTATCCAGTGAAAAATCTGAGAAAAAGGGGTCAGGGTTTCCTCCATTGTTTAGTTAATGCAAAGACAGAGTGACAAAAATAATTCAAAATAATTATCTTTTTGCAAGATATCTTTTTTTTTTGCTTCACTGTGTTTTAAACTTTGGTAACATGATATAGTATTAGCTAGTCTGTTAATTCACTTCTCACATATGCTTGTATAAACAATGTGGTGATGAACGGGGAAGAACTTCTTTTTCTTTTTTTGCTTCCAGATTAATTTGCATCCCATGGTATGGAACTTGGTACGTTCAACCAGACACTATGTTAAATGTGGAGACTAACAAAATACAAAAGTAACTTAATCTAAAATGGAAGAGAAATTTCAAACAAGAAACATAGGAGCCTTAAGATGTATTTGGTATATATGTCAAGTTTTCTGAAGGATGGCAGTAATGCCTTTTTAAAATGTAATTTCATGGAAAAAGGGAGATTCCTTTTAAGATGCCAAACTAAAATAATTCAAATTCTACTTAGACCAAACACGTATGACATGCCCCAACTGGATAAACATTCCAATCATGTTCACTAAATCCTAATGTAACCTAAAAGTTACTTGATAAATATGAGCGAAACCTTTGTAATGACGCGGTCCCCATTAATAATAGTCATCGGTTAGCATGCATAGGGAGGGTCCCTTAAGTTAAAATGTGAATCCCTGGGACAGACAAACCCCCTTTGAAAAAGTGTTAAGCACACATTTACTACTACAGTCCAAAAACATATCAACTTACCAATTCACGTGTCTTTCCAGGTTCTATGTGTAAATAAACCTCTGAGAATTCAGTCCTGTGTGGTGTTAACTACTTAGTAGAGGTATATATATGTGAATGCATGTCAATAGGTCTGGAATTCCAGTGGATCGTTTGCATTCCATGTCTTCATTGGAGAAGGAAGTACTTGCCAAACAACTAGCACCATCTAATTGATTATGAGAACACGTGTCCTTTCCACGCGCCACTGAAATACACGATGCAGTGGGTACCACGCAGCGCCCATTGCATTGTAGCCTGAAGGCTGTGCGACTACCCCGGGTATCTTCAGATTAACAGCGTTCAACATGCCTCTTGGTTAACTGCATTTGACTGGCTTTTGACTCAATCTGAGAAACTCTCAGTTAGCTGACATCTGCTAAGCAACGTGCTGCGTGATTGTGTCATTCACGTGAGCCTGATTCCTGCCTTCCGCCAGGGGCGTTGGAATGCTGTTCTTCCTGCGTCAGAAACACCCATCAGACTCGCCTGAACCCCAGTGGAGTTCATTCTGTGGCTGGTTACCCGCTCCATCACCGCGGACACGCAGTTTTAAGAAAGTCTCTGCACATTTTCTTTGTCAGAACTATAATTCCGCAGAAAGCCTCAGTATTTTTTTCAACGCAGAATCACACAACTTGTAGTGGACCCTGGACAGTGATCGCCGATTGCTGGGAATCAATGAATTGCTTATAACAGTTAAGACTTGAAATCATTCTAAAGAATAACATTTCATTTATTAATTTATCTCCTTCAAGCCCCGGCTGCAACATTCTGGCTGCTTGTTGCAAACGAACCGACCCTGATTCAGAGATAAGTCAGAACGCAGCCTGCCAAGCAAATCAAGAAGACAGGCTCTCAGTGATCTAACAATAGCTTTTATAAAACATTTGGAAACTGCTCAAATAAACGTTGGCGGCGGAAAATTCAGGCACATGCAATGGAAAAATGTTCTGACGCAGCTGGGGAAACTATTCTTGCCGTGCACAACTATGATCAGAAGTCTGCCACACCACGCCAGTTTACACCACATAAAGCAAACGGTCGCCGCCAACGTTTCCATTGTGGTGGACCACTCACTCCCGAGACAATGTGCGCTTCCAAAGCCACTTTCAATGATTGATACCTGAGCGTGGTCTCAATAACGTAACCACACTCAGGAGCATTTGGGCCCGCCTGGATGGGTCCCCAGAGCTGCAAGCAACATCATTTTTCACAGACAAGGGTACATTTTAAGACACAAACAACCATCATTGTAAACATTTATTCAGTTTGATTTGATTGATTTTCTGATTTTATTTATACAGTAACTTAATATACATGCACTCAAATCTGTTTTTTCAAAAAGGGACAATTCCGCTCCACAACTAGACCCAGCAATAAAGTGGACCAACCCCACCTGTGGACCAACCCCACCTGAGGGGCGCTTATTCCCACAGCCAGCTTGCTCTTCAGGCCTCTGCCCAGGGCAACTGACGTAGTGTTTTCCGAGTTCGTTTTTCCTGTTGGTCGGTATTTAGGTTACAGTTCTTCAGTTCACAAATAGATGAGACAAACTCAAAACAGCACAGACCTTAAAGGTCAGTGTTTGCACAAGCTTCTTATCTCCATCAATGAGGAGGCCGGACAATTAACTCACTCACTCACCCTCTCTGGTGAGCCAGTTAAACAGGTTTACTTACCAGTGTTTCCCCATAGGCAGAATTTTTGATGATGGCGTTATAATGACCTGGACATTGTGGATGACCTGTATGGTGTTGATCCGGCAAAGCAATCATGAGATTCCAACAATACACTGCTAACTGGTTTCCCCCAAACGCCTTGCCAAACCAAACAACACTGAACAACCCTTAGTTATGAACTTAGACACGCCATCATGTTACTATCCTTTCAAAGTGAATTTTTTTACCCTCCCCTTATAGCCTAGAAGCCAACTCTTAGGCCTGTGCGAAGGAGATTTGGTTGTAATTAGCTAATCATTTCTTTTTTGTTTTTAGAAAAAGAACTTCAGATTTAATCCCCTTATAATTTAACCAGTGTTGTGTAGAGTAAACATATGAGTAGACATTTGTAGCACTTTTTACATTCATAAAGCATACATAAATTACACAAGCTACTTTCGGACCCGCTCGTTTAAAAGCCGTTTTTGTTAGCCCATTAAAGTTCTTAGTCGTGTCAATTCAGATTCATTATACACGCTCAGCGCTTTTTTTTCTCCTCCAAACAAACTATAAAAACTCGATAAGTTACATTTTAAGTAACATTAGGTCAAATTATTAGGAAAAATTATTAG
>JAOVYW010018961.1:19857-35889 GCA_025775045.1 Hiodon tergisus | reverse complement strand
AAATTATTAGGAAAAATTATTAGATGTACAAAAGTTTCACCGAGAGGGTTGAACATAATTTTGAAGTATATAAAGCTTTAATATCAGTACTGTGAGACAGTTTGGAGAGTTCCTATTGAATCGCTTAGTAAGCCATCGCATTAAATGCTTCCTGTATGACTGCACTCCATTCCAGATTTTGGCCGACTGGTGTGGTACCGTGACTCCAATCACGGCTCTGAAGTTTTACGCCAACATCGACCACCACAGTTTTACAGTAAATTATTAATTGGGTGTCAATTTTGGTGCGTTAAACCCCACAGTTAAACCGAAAAACTGAGAAACCAGGGAAACAGATTTAATAAAAACAACTCAATTGTCTTTATTCAGTTTGTCCTTTTACAGTAGTCACTCAAGTAGCTGCCTTGATACATCTTTTTTTTTTTCTTAGTCAAACATTTGAGTTTTTCTACAGAGCTAAACGTCCGTTCGATATCTTTGTTGTTCTATTTTTCTTCCTCTTTTGAGCAACACAGTGGAAGAAATGAACAAAATGAAAGATCACAGAAGAGGAAATGAAATGCCCCTGATTAAGAAATTATACATGCTGTAATTTGGCAAGAGTCCCAACGTATTGGTCCGGACCAGTGCATTCATCTGGTTAGTTGTGTTTTAGGAGTGTTACGCCAAAGGACCTTGTTTGCAGTCGAGGGATAAGGTCAATTCTGAATTTGAAATTAATTAGTGTGAAATCAGAACTGTCAGGAGTCAAAACCAAACGCTAGACGGGGATGATGAATTTCATGTATTTGTTATGTTCTGCTGCTAAAATCGGACTTGTCCGAGTTTAAATTCTTACCCGTTACCCGCGTTAAGCATTGCATTGGACAATGCCTAAGGAGACATTTAAGATAAACTAATTTGATAAATATGCTCCTTTACCTTATAAAACTTTAGGTTTAGGTGAACAGAATTTTAAAATATACGCCTTCCGAATTTGGCATGGCTGCTGAGTCCAGCAAAAAGTACGACACTGATGTAAGTGAGAAATAAAATTAATCGGGGGGGGGGGGGGGGTTGGGTAAATTATTTTCATTGTTTAAAGCCTTTTGAAAGATGGAAGCTGCTATTCTGTTGTTAAACAGAAAGCCAAAACGGAGATGGTAACCCAGCACGGGACTCCTGGGGAAATTCCAAGTGCTTGGTTAGCGGTTAAACTCCAGCCAAAGCATGTGGAAGCTAGGGTACTGTAACATCTTATCCTCGTAAGTTAGCTGCCCTGCGGATTCAGCAGAGGGGGGAGTGTCGCTGTGTAACCTAGACACAAACACAACATGTCGGAGTGAAGCCTTTTTTAATAGTGTCTCAGCTCATTATAGAGAAAACATAAGTGCCTAGCTTAGCATACGCTAAATAGACTGCCACTGAAATTATTTTCTGCGTCGGAAAAACCAAACCAAATGAAAACAAAACCGGATTTGGCTCTTTCACATCTGTCGAGTCATTTCAAGTCTGAAAACGTTTGATCCTCGTAGATATAGCTCTGATCCAACCTTATAGCAAGCAAGTTGGATGGGAGTGTCAAACGCTTGCCTTGGTGATAGTTACTGCCAAATTTCACTCCTACTGCGAAAATTCAATTGGCGACACATGATATGGTTTGACATATTTGGAACGGAGATACATGAAATTCAAACGGAAATTGAACAAGCAAGAACAAAGGGAAAACTGACAGGGCCGTCGAATGGAACTGGGGTTGGAGTCTGTAGGACCTGAATGGGAATTAGACAGAAGGGAATTGGGGTTGGAGTCTGTAGGACCTGAATGGGAATTAGACAGAAGGGAATTGGGGTTGGAGTCTGTAGGACCTGAATGGGAACTAGACGCAAGGGAACTGGGGTTGGACTCTGTAGGACCTGAATGGGAACTAGACGCAAGGGAATTGGGGTTGGAGTCTGTAGGACCTGAATGGGAACTAGACAGAAGGGAATTGGGGTTGGACTCTGTAGGACCTGAATGGGAACTAGACAGAAGGGAATTGGGGTTGGACTCTGTAGGACCTGAATGGGAACTAGACGCAAGGGAATTGACCCCAACACTGATATGGCCTAGGCCAGTGTCCTGTTTGCTCCAGTCAGAACCGGTGCAGAAGTGCAACCCAAATATGGGTCAATACAAGTCAAAAATGCATTTAAATACGGTTTCACCGGGCAATCTAGAAGTGAACCTCATCTGGGCTGACTGAATCTTGTCTAACGCAGCAGAACCCTGACCTGTCCGACACTGCTGAAAACCTGCTAAAATGAAACCCCGTGTCTTTCCTAGACGCTGATATGACAAACTTGACAAAAATGTTTTAGTGCAGCCCAGAAGCAAAACTTGACCACCCATAAAGTACGCTGGTCCCGTCAAAAACACATACAATTAATGAAGTCCATACATAACTGGCTAACTTACAAGCAGACATGTTACAGTGCAGTGCGATTGCACATTCCCATTTCAGTCTACTGCGGTCTGGACAATCCAACCCTGTCCTTCGTAAAAGAATAACTCCGTACAATCCAGCAACAGCACGACCTCAGGGAATCAAGTCCGGTCCGGTCCAATACAATCGGCAGGCACAGTGCGGTCGAGTCCAGTACAGTCCTGTCCTTCGTAAAAGTTTAACTCCGTACAGTCCAGCAACAGCACGACCTCAGGGAATCAAGTCCAGTCCGGTCCAATACAATCGGCAGGCTCAGTACAGTCCTGTTTCAGTGGATTGTCAAACTTTGATCTGACCGTGATATGGACACATAAGACACTAACAGTGCAGGCTGCGACTGGTTTTAAAAAAAAATTTAAATTTAAATTTAAAATTAAAAAAAGGCAAAGAGGATCGGACAAGAGGGAGATAACACAGGTACTGAAGTTTGGGAGAGAGGGAGAGAGATTCTTAATGATGGCACATTGGGGTATGGGGGTGGCAGGTGGGCGTGGAGATCAATCTTTAACGGCACAGTGGTTGATGGTCGGACAGGAGAGGATCCGCGACTTTGATGGAGAAATATGGTCCCGTAAGTGTACTGAGGCTCTGCTTATTGGGCCGGTGCTGCCTTCGGTGCAGTGTCGGTCTGCCTCTGGGGAGGGCAAGCCCACCAGCACGAATAAGGAGGTGTTACACTCGCCCCTTTTCTCTCAACGTGGCGGCGACACTGTCACCGTCCCCGCCGCCACTTCACTCGACAGGCATACAAACACACACAAGCACTCAGACAGACACGCAGACACTTTAAACCTGCCCCTTTCTCTTGACAATCGTAGTAACACTGACGCCATCTCCGTTTCCCACTGCAACATACATACAAGCACTCAGACACACACACACACAATTTGCAACCTGAACACACTTTAAAACTGCCCAGCATCAATGCACCTAGTTCGGATGTGTACAGCCTCTAACTATACAGTACATTCTTTGTGGTTTACATCAGAGGGATGTTTAAGAACGGAGTGCAAAATATGCAAATTCAAGATAGCTGAGTGTCTTTTTTTGTTAAACAGATCTGGTACAGGGTGATAATGGGTGGAATATAATCATTTACAGTCAACAGCATTTATTTACACACCTGGTGTACAAACAACACATGATGTGTGTATGCTCTCACGGTCCAATCACAACATCCAGCGGTGAGATGGAACGGGGGGCTGCAGCGCACCCCTCCCCAACAGCAAGTGCCTGCGTTTCTCTGGTGGGCCCATCCCTTTAGCGAGCGGTCAGCGCGCGGGCATGATTAGCTGTTCTTTAGCAGCAGTCTTTCCTCGGGGCAGGAGAAGGGCAGCAGACGGCAGGCCTCAGGAGCCACGAGGCAGCAGGAGCGCAGGTCCACACAGCGCAGGGAGGCGCACCGCCTCAGCAGAGGGAGGCACTGCTCCGTCACCTTCACACAGCCTGCGGGCGAGGGGGGGGTCACACGCAAGGGTTACGGTCTCAAGCGCAGGGGGCCTCCAGGGGGCAGTGGCGCTCAACAGCAACACAAGTCATCCAAAGGGTTATAAAAATTTTAAAAAAGAACATGCTAACAGGCGATGGGAAATTAAACATTTAAAATGTGGACCGCTGTATTAAGTGTGACGAGTGATCGATTCCTAACGTTGTTGGGTGTAGTTAACGAGGAAACACTTAGGGGCACCGTCTGGGGGAAGGACGGGGCAAGCGAGCGGGGGCGCTGGTTTAAAAGGAGTGCAAGCGTTTCAGTTCATCTGGGCGTGGCAGAAACACGCAGCTATAAACGGCCGGCTTGCCAGATATACGTATATATACACGACACACAAATTAACGACAGCTATGCTTCAATACGGTCCAAGTAGAGCAGCAGCGTTGACTAGCCATTTAGCATAGCAGATGTAGAAATCTAGTCACCTGGACCATTTCACTCAAACGTTTTCTTTCATGCAGTAAAATTCCAAGACTCCTTCACGCCCCAAACTAAGCCGCATTGTGAACAGTCAAACCTCATATTATTATAGCTATAGAGGTCATTTGAGTAAAGTGAAGACGGTAATTTGTTTCTGTGCCTGGATGTGTAATATTTTAAACACGGCACAGTTTAAAATACAGGTTGGTGCTTTTTCTGTCCTTTAACGTCATGGTATTAAGTCCAAACATTAAGTTCTCACCACACATCCACCAACAGCAGTAACATTTACAGTACTCCAGCACAGCAAACACCTAATCAATGGATGGTAATTTACTCGTGCAATAAGGCAAATCAGCCAGTGAACTTTCAAAAAATGTCCCGAGTGAATTTCTTGCAGCGGAAAATACTCAACAGAAGGGCATCTGCATAACATTGTCACGGGACGAGTTTCACCTTCTCAATTCCTGGTTAAGATATCTGGAGAGCGGTTACCTGACCATCACAAAGCCCGGTCAAGGTCAGCAGCTACAACCGGACAATGCGGCTGAGGTCTGTCAGCCACAGAACCGACCCACGTAGAGCCGTATTATTCTTGCTTTATAAAAATATTCCAATTCATAAGCGATTACATATTTTTGTACGGCCTCGAGCACTTCAGGAATCCGCATTCTCAGGGCTCATGTTCAACATACCCCGCCAACATCTAAATGTTGGATGGGTCTCACGTTCCAGGGCTGATGGCGAACATGATTTGTTGGGTCTGGCCGGCCTTTTACACTGTAACTACACAGCCATTGTTAGTTCTGGCAAACCGAACGATCTTGACTATTTAGGAAAAGACGCGTCAAACAGATGGGTATTATTAGGTACGAATCCTTGTGAGATCAATGAAACATAAGAGATATTATAAGTCCTCGCGTTTCGAGACAACAAAGTTAGGCCGATTTTAGTTTCACTCACACCACGGGTGGCTTATTATTCAGGATTTTAAGCTGTCTGTCTGACAGCCACCTTGTACCTTCTAACCAGCATTCAACTAATTCATTGTTGTTTGCCTGCATACATTAAGACTGTTCTCTCCCTCTCGGCCTACAGTTGACCGACTTGTGAGCTCGTGTGTGCGTGCGGGGGGCATTTTACCTGCCAGGTTGATATGAGTGAGGCTATCTCTCAGAGGGGAAATTGGAGAGGTCAGCATGTGGATGGTCTGGTCAGTGATGTTGCCACACTGACTTAGGTCCAGCTTGGTCAAGTGGGGCAGATAGCGCACCAGTAAGCGGGACAAAGTGTCCGTCACATCCAACCCAGCCAATCGCAGCTCCGTCACATTCTGGAACCGCCCACGGTTCTCACTGTGACCTAAGAAAGAGTCGGAGACAAATAAGAAATGAAGAAAAAGCCACAGAAATACGACATGCTTCCCGGTTGAGTACCGTTACATGCTAATCGGCAAGGTGGCGAGAATTTCACGTTCATAAATGCCCTGCCAGATCTACGCAGATGTACCCTTGAGGTACATAAACTGAACTGCTTCAGGACCCCATCCTATAAATGGATGAAAGGTATACATTTTCAATATCCCTGGAAGATTTAACTGCCCTATCAGAATCTGACAGCTAGTTGTTAAGGACTTGTCAACACAGAAGTCCATTTTCTTCTCGGACATCGAAAAGTCCAGCTGCTGCAGACAACCGTTATCAATCAATCAACTCTTCAGACGTTATAGCCGCCACGCCACTTCAGAACATAATACCAACTTAGTTATTTCAGTCGTTTTGGGAGAAATGTTTTATATGACGGGGTGACAAGATAACAAAATAAAGTATAATCATATTCAACTTTCTCTCAAATTTATGAGGGTCTCCATATTTCCCCAGTGCACCCTAGTACTAAATCTCATCAACATGAGACACCACTCTTGAAATATCCCATTAACACAAAGTAAAATAAGGTCAAATGTCAATTTCACATTTACCAGTCATCACTTTTACTGGTAAAAATGATCAGTCAAAGCCGTGGTGGACTATTTAAACAAGGGCACATTCTAAATTCCATCACTGGGAAACTGGGAAAGACCACCGTTTGCTCTAAAATATGATGGTGAATTCAATCCACACAACAAAACGACCTCTATCCACAAACATCCCTTAGTGTAATCGCCAGTTTAATCATTTTAGCTAGTTACTTCACATTGTTGCTGAAATTCACCATTAACTGCAATCGAAGCAAAACCAAAAATCCAGCATATATGCCTTACCGTGTTTTCATATTTTTTGGTGATTTTTTAACTATGTTTTGCACTTTTTTTCCAAGACAGCTACAGATTTTTGTTTATGAACACTACCACACAATTAGAAATCCATATTTACAAAACAAACATGATAAATATCATCATACAACTGATACTTCAGACCCCCGCGAACACTACTCCACACCCTACAGATTGAACAGCTCTCCTGTATAGGGTGGGACGGAGGAGAGCGGGGCTTTTACAGAACGCGGACGTAAACAGCGTGCAGACAAGCATGTAGCAGACCTGTGCGCGTGTCAGCGGAGGAGGTTAGCAGTTCCCTCAGGTGAGAGTCCTTCATATCCTCCACCCTGCTGAGGTCCAGCAGACGAAGGCAGGGACACGGCGTTTGGCAGAGCGCTGACACGGATGACCAGTGGCAGCCGGAGACGTTGAGCTCCCGTAGGCCTGGACACACCAAACGGAGGCTTAGGACCCGGACGCCAGTCCCCAACGCTCCCGCCGATTTCGACGCGTGCCGGCTACAAGTTCCGGGGTTTTTTATTTTATTTTTTTAACGGTTTTAAACTTTTCTAAAGACTTGGCCCCAGTACCGCTCACGCGTGTCACACCAAGCACACACGCGAGGGGTTTGGCCTACCCTGAAGACGGTTGATGAGCCACATCAGCTGTTTCTTGGAGATGTTGGTGTAGCCGAGGTCCAGGGAGACGGGCTGGCGGCGGATTATCCCGCTTAGCATGGGGGGGGTGATGGAGCGCTGTCTGCTCAGGTCAATCTGAGTCCACAGCTTTTTGTCGCAACACCTAGGAGAGAGGGGGAGAGGGGAACGTGAAGACACTGTGGCCAAAAGAGGGCAGAGGAGGGCAACAGCTTCCAGGCGTGGTTTTAGTAACAGTGCCCCAAGATTTTATTGGCCATTTTCACTGCATTTGGACCAATGCCAGGAGGATACGGGTTAATTTCTCAGTGTCGACAGGACTGAAGAATAATTTACCCCTTTATTTTTATGAAAAAACACCTTTTACAACAGTTTTTTTTAAATGTACAGACTAATAATTGATTCGTTTGATAATAAAAATGATATAGACATTTGAAATTCCAAGAGCACTGAGCCATTAACTAAAAATGCTGAGAAAAAAGGCAGCGTCAATGTGTGGAGACAATAAGGCACAAGGGGCAGTGATATGTTGTGAATATAGTCACAACTAGGGGGCACTATTAGGCATGTGGAAAAGCTGAATTTAATTGCAAAATAGCTACTGCCAACAACAGCCACAACGAAAACAAACTTCACATAAAGGCAGAACTTCTATGCAGTAAAGCTAAGAAACAAACAAATATAACAAATGATTACAGTCAAAACATGATCGAATATACTAGTTGCTCTCCTAAGATACACACACATAGCAAACCGTTTTTTTAAATAAATACTTTTTTGGATGAAAATAAACAAGAAAGGCGAACATGCTTGTACAATATATTTATAGTTTAAATACTGAGGCCACTTCCAGAAACTACCTATTTCTTTCATAATAAAATCCAATAAACCCAATCAAAAGAAAATAATCTCCACCAGCTTCCCCCGCTAATTTCCAGCAAAAATAAACAGGGACGGTTTCGCAAGGATTTACGTGCTTTTGGACAGGCTGAGAAAGCCCTAAACGCGTGAGACTTGATAAGAATGGGCAGGTGATTACACAACTCTGTCGTTTGCTGCCGAGGAAGAAATAACATGGACTAAAACCACATGTTTAAAGTGAGCGTGTTGACACAATCGTTATTATCGCGGGAAGCGGGTTAGCCTGTGCTTACAACTGTGATTTTAGACCAACAAATACATTGTTCTTAAAAATATTTTACTCAAAGTTTCAAACCAACAAACTATAAGAACTTGCAAGCCACTTGTGAATTTAAACCGCAAATAAAACCAACGGAAACAGTCTTACTGAACTGGCAGAGCAACCGCAGACTACGCCAACAAGCCAACCCAGAATCCCCACGCTGCAGGTCGTGTCTGCTTCCAGTCTCCCACCTCTCCAGGGCGTCGGGGTCAAAGTTCACTCGCTTTCCAGCCCCGGTTAGTCATGAACTTGTATGCAACAAAAATGTTACTTGATCTCAAAAGTGGCAGAGAAAATAAATCCTTTAGAAAACCCCGTTTGGAGGCTTAAGAGATTAGAGGTGGTGAGGAATTCATAGATTCATTTTCTGCAGCCCCACCAGACGTTTCGGCAATACCAAAATTAGACCAATCGGCCGCTAGGCTTCAGCAGCTCTGCCAGTATAACAAACTGGACTGAAAACGCTAAAGTAGGACCAAAATCGCCTCACAAAAAGGTTCTCCCCTCTCTCCAATGTTGATTCCATGGTGGGTAAAAAAACAAAACGGGGGGGGGGGGGGTGTCATGCAAACATAACGCATATTAAAACAGTTTCTCACGCGGTTACAAAATACAGCCATAATAAATGGAAACAAATCCAATAACAAAGTTCATAGCGCTCCACCACTACATGAGCGTGCAGAAATGGAGGCCTATATAAACAAGAGGGTTGGTCTGTGTAGAAGAGATGAGCTCTGACTGAGCTTCTCCAACACAGCCACAGCATCTCTCGAATTCCTCAGAAAGACGGAGTGTGAGGCACTGCGCACTGCTCCTGGCTGCTGGAGTCTTAAACCTTCGACTGCCGACCAGCTCGAGCGATGCAGACCACTAAACATTAAAACAGCCGAGGAGAGCGGCAGTACTGAAATGGGAGGCCCTCTGCATCTCACGTCTGAAAACTCACCAGATCACCTGGTAACCGCTTAAAAATAGCACTCGCCACAATACCCTTGGGTATACAGCAGCCTTAAAGATGCAGACAGTTGACAGGAAAAAACTGCTCAGTTGTATGTTGACGAGACAGCATTTGTGTTGGAAGGCAGAATGTAAACGGAGGGGCAGAAAACCGCACGGACGGATTCTCATTGTGCCCTTTACCTTGCAAGATCAGCCCATGTCTCTAAATTAAAGAGAACGAACACACAAACACAAACCTAGATCTCTCCTTAAAGCCATAGTGAAACATTTTGCGCACGTTGGCCAAGTGTCGCCCGGTGAAGACTGGACTCAAGGCTGCAGAGAATCCTCTCGGCTACCGCCAAACATTGACCACTGCGACGTCGGACAGGCAAAACGGCCACAGACTGTAGCTTCTTCAACTTGGAAAGAATATTCACATCATGCTAAAATCCAAACATCTTCCTAGAGGCAATCCCAACTTTAACTCCTTAAAGACATTCCCCCAGCATTACACACTCTCGCCAAGAATCTTCAGTGGTTCACGGAAAACAGGTCATTACCTCAATCACAAGGAGCTGGTTATCAAAGCAACGTTATTGTGCAATGAGCTGCCAAAAACTTTGCAGAAGAACTGACGTCACCTTGTTTTCAGATCAAGACTCAGAACATGTTGTTTTACCGGTTAATTAAAAAGTGCTGATCCTACAAAACGAAAGTATCTATTGCACCATAACTCCATTTTCTGTCACAGCAAACTTCCAACAGCTAAATGATCCTGTTGTGGAGGTCAGCGCCCTGGGTAACCCCATTACTCATCTCCTGTGTAACCCTGGGAGACAACTGCAGTGCTAGCGCTGGCTGTGTCGGAGCAGTTTTCAGTCGATGCTCAGGAACAAACCGGACTTCTTCATCCCAGCACCAAATACAAGCAGCTCAAACTCAAGTCGCCGGTCGCTTTGAGCCCAGCTGGAAAGCATGCACTCCAAACAGAAGACACTCAATACAGCATTTAGTTTGTGAGGAAACTGCAAACGTGTCAAAGAACTGAGTAGCAAAAGGCTCTTTGCCTTTCTCCTGCAGGTAATAAGAGGAGTTCCAGACTCGCTCCAAGCCATCAGTGGTACATAAAATCAATAAAATGTGTTTTTGCACAATCTCTGTAGACAGCTAAACACATCAGGAATCTCTGAAATTGTGAGACTTCCTCCATGCATGTTGCGTTCAATCTTGTGGCAGGAAGTCCAACCCAAACTATTCCACAGTGTGGACTGAGAGTTTGTAGCAACCAGTCAAAGCATACCAGCAAAATTAGGACAAACAAAGCCTTGACTATGCAGAAAAAAGAAATGTGCAGATGGGACGTGTAGGTCAACTGCGATGAATCACCAGCAAAAGTAAAGGCTATATAGCATTGCTAGCTCCGACTCCCCTTTCCCAGTCTAACACTCACCAGCTCCTCCACGTCCTGCAGACCCTCATACAGACACACAGCTCCCTCTGGCTTAGGTGCTGGAAGACTCGGAGCCACGCGTCCCGCTTCAGGACGTGAGACTTCCCGCCCTCCAAAGGCAGGGCGTTTGGCTCGGGGCAGGCCGGGGGCGGCCGCACGAGGTGCCGTTCCATCTGCACGGGCCGAGGGGGCGAGGGCACGGCGGGCGGGCTGCGCTTGAGCAGCTGGGAGCGGGGGGCCAGGCGTGAAGCCTGCCAGTGCGGGGTGGTGGCCGCCGTACCCCCCGCAGGGCCACTGTTATTGCCGGCGGGGGCCGAACAACTGCCCCCATTCGTGGTCTTCTTCTGCCGGTTAGGGCTGAGTTGGTTCTGCCGGCCGCCATGCGTCTTGTTGCCCCGAGCGGGGCCCTTGCCGCGGCGGTGGTTGGCATTCTCGGGGGCCTCTCGCAGCGCGGCCCGTGTCCGCCCATTGCGCGTCTCCAGGCCGTTACTGCGCTTCCCAGGGCCTCCGTCCTGCGCGGTAACAGAATGGTGGAGGTTGGCTCGTGGGGGCTGGGTGGAGGACGGGGGTGAAGACGGAGGCGAGTGAGGGGGCTTTCCGCTCCTCTCTCCCTCCTCTAAAGCCGCCGCCTTGCGCCCCCCTCCTTGCTCCTCCGTCTCCTCGTCCTCCTCCACGTCACCCTCCCCGTCCTCTTCGGAGTCATCGCTGGCGCTGAAGCCCAGGTCGGCCAGCCTCCGGTCGCGCGCGCGGCCACCGGAGCCGACGGCGCTGCTGTAAGGGAGGGGGGAGGCCAGCTCGGAGCCGGCGCCGTTGTCCGAGCCCGAGTGAGAGTCAGAGTCAGAGTTGGACTCGGAGCTGGAGGAGCTAGAGGAGCTGGACTCGCGCACCCGCTCCAGGAGCTGACACATGCGCTTGAAGCGCTCCAGCTTCTCCCGCTGGTGCCAGCGCTGGTCCGCCGACTGGCCGGAGGGAGCCGGGCTGGACTGGGAGGAGTTGCCGGCCGTCCCGGCAGAAGTCTGATTCGAGCCGGACGAAAAGCTGTGCCCGTTGGATCCGCCGGTGTCTCCAGAGGTGGACTTCTGTTTTCAACCACAAAGTAAGAGAGATTCGTCATGCATCTCTCAGGCACGAAGCAACAGATCGCCACAGTGAATCCATTAAGAAATATTCACCTTTTTCAAGTGTTTCTCTCTGCCTCCTTTCATCTGAGAGAGAGGAGAAAGATACGTCAGAAGCAGAAAGACAGTTTCAGGTCTATGACATCATGTCTAGTTTACCCATAAAGGAGACATGCTGTGCCCAAATCCTGAATCCTAAACAACTCCTCCATGAATGCATTACAGACTATGAAAATACAAGGAAGTAGAAAGAAAAAAAAAGTGAGAGTGAAGTCCCTAGAAAATTTGACAGAAATACATCTGACACATCTCTGATGTGTCACATCTCTGATACAAACAGCTCTCTTACAGAACGAACATTTAGACCATTTAAAATGAACTGACATTGAAGTATTATCAAGGAGGTTCCTCATTTCGTTAGATTTTTAATAAGCGATAAATCATTGAGTGCTTTTATTGGAAAAATCCTGATCAGGACTGAACAACTCCGATTTGATTGGGGTACTATGGCACGCAGCATGTCCAAACAAGCCAACAGGCTAGGCCAGATTGACAGGCAGCCTGTGGGGACACACCCAGTCACAGCCAGAGTGATGCAGCTTAGAGTGGATTACTCGGCCAGATCGACCATAAAAAGGCAAGGCAGTTCCAAAAAGGAGTTTATTCTCTCATTCTTCCGTGGCATGACTGAAAATGACTGAAAAGTCTGTTCAATTTTTACACTGAAATTCCTGCACCCAAAATGGTGTGTTGGTCTGTTAAATAGTGTGGTTTTGCTATATTTTGTACCCTTTTTAATCGGTTTTTAGTTTTTATTAATAAAGGCAATAAACAGGTTTGTAATTCCATAGACCCCAACTCCCTGCGTCTGATCACTTCCGTACCAGGCAAACAGATCCACATTGACTTTAGCGTGAATAATACAAGGACGCATCTCAAACACAAAATGTGCTCCGCAGCCAAACCCCCACGACACAGAACCGCACACCGACCTTCTTCTTGGGGCCGCTGTCCTGAGGCAGCTCCTTCTCTTTTTTGCGTTTATGGCCGTCTTGTCTGCCTCCCTCCTCCAGGGACAGGGGTTTCTTTTTATTGGGCGGTGGGTCGTCCGTCAGCTTCCATCGCCCCACCTCCCCGTTCTCTGACCTCCGTCTTCCTGAACCGTCGCTCTGATCCTGAATTCAATGCGGAAGAATATACGAGTCTCGGGTAAACGTTCCTTCATTTCACTGACACGCAAAAATTAAGTTGAGCAAAAAAATTTTTTTTATTTTTTTTAAATCACAGATCTCACCTTGCTGGACTTGCCCTCTTTGTGACACTTTGGACATTCCCAGCAATTGGGTATTTCATCGTTAATGATCCCTTCAGCTTTACCCATCTGCAAAAAAAAAAGATTCAAATGGATTATAGATGTTCGTAACATGCATAATTCAGTGCTCTCAATTTTGACAAAATTAATTGTAAAATTGTCTTTCCATTTTACTTGGTTAATATTACAGTATACAGTGTCATGAAATCTTAATTTAAAAAATCTACAATGGAATAAATTATTTCACCTAGTGTTTAGAATGTTGGCTTTCAGAAAAGAAAACTGCATCTAGCGTTTTCCACAGCTTATTTAGTGAAAATGGTCAGAGCATTAGGACGACGCATGGAGACGCAACAAGAAGCTAAGCTTAATTACCATTGTCACTACCTGCTTAAGAAAACTCACGTTGCTGTGCGTTTTTATGCAATAAAGAGGTTTCCAATAAAAACGAACGCTGCGCAAAAAAAAAAAGCTATTCCATTTTACAAAACCAAAAAAATTTAGTTTTAAGGGGTGCAGACAGGGAGAGTAATGGGAACTAAAATATGGCAATGTGCCATTTGTTGAAAGATCACGCAAACTTCTCAAAACTTCCCAAAATGCAGCAGAGCAGAAATTGGACTTGGGGAGAATGTACTTCAAATTTCAGTTATAAGACCACATCAAAACGACTGGGTTCCCAAACCCAGAACGTTGTCCAGAACCATAGCATGGGTTTGGGAAGTACAGGAACACACACACACACACACACACACACACACGGCGCGCACACACGACGCACACACACAGGCTCAAAGCCTGCTGCACGGGAAAACGCTCCCACTCAAACCTTCAGACAGCTGGGGTGGATGATCTCATTGCAGATGGTGCACTCCATGAGAGAGAGGCTGAATTTCTCCTCTTCACTCTCCACCGTGTCCTCCTTCCCCGCCTCTCCGCAGGACAGGCAGACCGCTGTGTGGGGCAATACTGGCTGTAGGAGGGGCAGCAGAGACGTGTTAACCACAGCATCACAAACATTAACTTGGTGTGAGCAGAATCTACGTTCTGACACGTAACACAAACACATGATTACGCACGTTTGAAAGGTACACAAAATAAAGAGAGGCCAACTTTTTTCGGTATGTGCACCTGAACTGCCTTTCAGCTTTTGCAGGGTCATGGTGTGTTCCGCTGTGAAGCCTTACGCTGCACTCACAATGCAGGTAATACGACCCACACCATTGTGTGCAGAGTTCAATGGGTGTCAGCTAAAGAACCGTGGAGTGGAGCTTAATCCAAAAAAAAAAAAAAAAAAAAAAAAACTTAAAAAGGGATTTATTTACATGTCCATTACAAAATACAAGTATTGGTTCTGACACTGAATATGACAGAAACAAAAAGCTCACCCTTTAGAACCAACATTCCTCAGAGCAAACATTGTTTTGGCTCTTCCTACAACATGCCAAACTCCGATTATGCGAGTCTCCATAGAACTGGATGGCTAGTATTAACCTGTTCTCCGCGCTGCTGGCAAAACCCCTGCATAATTCTGATTGGCTGGCCAGCAGCGCTACAATGCTATGATTTTTGGCCACAGGTGTGCATATCGGGTGGCTTTTAACTGCTTTTACTCAATTTTATTCAGGGAAATCACAACCTTGTGGTTAGTGAAGAGGAAGTACAACGTGAACATACCGTTTGTCAATATCCATTAAAATACATATAACTCCACATATCCACAGAAAACTAATACCTACTGTAGAAGTAACAATATTTTTCATGGAATAGTCAGTGAAAAATGTGACAAAGTAAAATGTTAGAGACTGGAAAACTTTATAAAAAATAACTCAACACGACAATACCAGTGGGATTCAGCGGGAAAAGAACACGATGATCAAAATTAAATAAGACGTTACTTAGAATCCATTTAGATTTAAATATCCAAGTAAAACTTAAATATACAGAACATTATACAGAACACCGTTACATCATGCGAGAATAACTCCGAATAGATCATAACATAAACATTAACAACTGGTTATCATTATACATAAAACACATGCATGCGCTACAATGCATATGCTCAAACATGTTTTCTCATTACAACTGCCCCCTGCAACGGCGATAAATTTAAGGTTTTTATTCTCGCCCAAAAACCGCAAGGAAGACTACTGTTGAGGAAGATGAAAAGATGGGTGACCTGGGGGTAGCAGCAGGTGGGTCTCCTCCGGATGTGCTACAAACGTTCCACCAGCTTCCGGAAAACAGGGCCTCGAAACCTATCTATCTATTAAAAACCACAGAATTCTCTGTCTGCGGCTAGCTTATCTGCCAGCAGCAAAATACAATTACAACCAAATCCAAAGAACCATTCTTTTCATGTATGCCGGACCTCCTCGTTTATGGTCTTTAAGGATGCATAGCGGACATTCTTGGTAAACGTTTATTTAACCAAACCGCAAAAGGAGAATTAATCACGGGCGACAAATCAACCCATAACTCCGTTGCCTATACAGGCAACAGCTTTTGTTAAAATAAAGTAAACACGACCACTTCCTTGAAAGTTTGCACCTACCACATCTCTCAGAAAACGAGACGGCCGTTTCCCCTCAATTTCTAGGGCTGAAATAGGACTCTGAAGCCTGTGTAGAAGGTGTGTGGATCCTGACAGAACCCCTGCTGTGTAGAAGGTGTGTGGATCCTGACAGAACCCCTGCTGTGTAGAAGGTGTGTGGATCCTGACAGAACCCCTGCTG
>JAOVYW010018961.1:6250-19757 GCA_025775045.1 Hiodon tergisus | reverse complement strand
TGTAGAAGGTGTGTGGATCCTGACAGAACCACTTTCAGATTAATATTTTTTTTTTTAATTGTACTTGTGCATGCTGCCTTTAGGTCATAAACACATGTGTGAGCACAGGGAAAACTCCAGGATTTAAAAGGCATCTCTCTGGAGTTTTTCCTTGCCCTCCGGGATCAGTCAGGGGGCCTTATTACTGACGATACCAGAGGCAAGGAGAAACAGCCCTCTAACAGAAGCCAAAACTGCTGTCAGTTCCTTACTGTGTCAAGGCAAAAGCCCCCATTCTCTGCACCAGCCGACACACCCTGCCTGTAATAAACTCAGACCTAAACTTCACACCAAGATACTTACAACACGGGCTCGAAGAAAATAAATAAATCCACCGCAAAAAAAAAAAAAATTCAAAAAGGAGATTTATTATGATTTTCCAAAATGCGCATTCACGAACCACGCAACGATACATTCACAGCCATGTCCCAGGACGCGGAGACGACCTTTGACTATTTGGAGAGGGATTATTTCTCGCCATTTTCAGATCGTGCGGGACCCGGAAGGTGCTCGATCAATATGATGAAACTGTTTTATATTCTTCCAAGTGGAATTACTGTTCCCGCACAGCTCCTGATCATTCAAAATCTCCAGAGCCTCTCTGATATTAATCAAGAGCATCCTGTCATTGAAAATAAACAGCACCATCACTTTACCTTGAAAATATTCACATTTCACTTAAATATTCTAAATACCTCTGCATAGTGGCAGAGTAAAAGCACAATTGAGACCTCGGTTAAACCAGTACAGAAAGTTATCCCACATAGTAAAAGTCTTTGTAGTTACCCCTCACACTACATCTAGCAATAAAGAGTCTACACCAATATGCTAACATCGAGGAAGTCAAACGAATAAATGATTTAGAAAAGCAAGGTCTATACTTCCGTGATATTTTAGTTGAAATGTGCCTTCCAGACCCCATATTCAATACATACTTGATTTTGGTAGCACCTATTGTGAGGTTTGGGGATGCATTTTGATCTTCTCAGCATTGATCATTAATAACCGGTAATAACGCTGGTTTTCTTCCATGAAAGTCTAAGGAAACTCTTCAATCAGCTTTTGGACCACAGCACACAGGTCGACAGGCTAGCATTATATTAAGTAGAAACGTTTAAAATCAACAAATCCTAGCCCGGCCACTGTGAGCTGGTAGTTATTGCGCCTGATTGCGATCAGCGCTCACAGTGAATAAATATAATCCAGGCTCAACGCGCCGTGACAATAGGGACGCGAACGCGTAGTCTCACTAAGGGAGCCACACTCAGGTGACTCAACCTGTCTCCGACTCCGACTGAAGTTTCCTCAGAGCTGCTCGTCCGGCTTCAATGCAGGAAACGTTAGCGTTGTGACTCCAACACACAACTCACATACTCTAGGAGAAGTATATTTCCAGTCCAAATGGAAGATATGGATCAAAAGAAAACTTGGTTATCTATTAATCCACTACAACGTGCTACGGCAGTATTTGAAGCTAAATAAATACACTTAGTCACAAAACAGATGTGCATTTCTGAATTTGTAGGAATGCCAAGTTTCACTATTTCATTGAGACACTATTTTATTTATTGCACGAGCGCAAACTAAGGTCAGCGGTCTGGATTTCGCACGTATGTATGCATCCAGGTCCAGTCCAACAAGGAATACAATTCCAAAATAAAATTATTCTCTGCATAACAGAAACTAATATTTTCTTAATTTTATCACTTGGCCTGTGAGAATGCATTTTCATACACCATTCAGAAACAAATCCAATTTAAAGTCTAACTCAAAGCAGCTAAGCGCATTCAACATTCAACACTAAGGCAAAAAGATTTCATCAGAAGGTACTGAATCTGTAACCAATAGGTTGCAGGTTCAAGTCCCCAAAACTGCTGCTGTACCTTTGAGAAACGCACTTGGTTTAAACTGCTCCCGCAAATATCCAGCTGTATTAATGTACAGAGTAAAGGTATATCATGCAAATCAAGTTAACATAAAAGCCTCCGTTCAGAGGCTACGCAATACACTTAAGCAGATGTATAATTTACATAAATAATTTCTCGACATTCATGAAAGTGACACCCTTAAACGGCTTCCATATCAAAGGCCTTTTTCATCTCACATTGAAAGCATCCCCCTTAATTTTCACGTATTTAAAAAACGCTAGAACAGTTCACTGAATTGTAACGAAGGGGTAGAAAGTCAGAACTCATAGAAGAATAACAACACTTGTTATGCTGATGCATGGATTGCAGTAACGTTGTCTCGCTCAGAGGGGAGGCGGTGTGCCCAGGAGTGTCGTCGCCGTGCCCTTACCGCGGTACACTGTCGTAGCAGGCAGGACTGCTTCATCCTTCCCGGGCCGCCAAACTTCTTCATGTCCTTGCAGAAGTTGCACTCCCCACACTCGGTACGCATGCAGGCCTGACAACGGCGGCACCGCGTGCGCCGGCGCCGCGCCCCGCCCAGAGCCTTACTGCCCGACATCCCCTCTGCAGTCAACTGGGAAGGACAAGAGAGAGGGCGTCACCTGCGGTCAGACGGAGAACTTTTGAGGGAGAAGTTGCCGTCCACCGTTGACCAACATTTCCATATCGAAGTGCCACCCATCGAGCAACCTTTTCATTAAAAGATGCTCATTATAATTTATAATGGAGGTTCAAAGGGATGAAATGCACTTCTTTCGCGGGCTCCTCCGATTTATTAGACTAAAATGAATACTCAGCTGTCTACCGCCATAATTCCTATTCTTTACATACCAAATGAACTGGTTTAATTAGCATCTTAGAATATTAAAGAATTCTGTCAACCTTTTCAATTTAACAGAGGCAAAAACGTACCGCTTTCCTATCTCATAGCCCTAATCAATAAAAAAAAAAGCTACTAATCTAGAGCATGTGCATTTAATCGGCTAAGAATGAAGACAATTTTAATTAAAGACTAAGCACTTTAATTTTTTAATTTAAAAATGGCAGTTAAGGTGAATCTTCCCATCACTAATAGAAAATTGGATAATGTGCTCTCCTCATAACTCAAATATTTATGGTAGAGAGGCTAGACTGACAGACATTAAATTTTACTATTATTATCTTGAGAATTTGGCTAGATGTACAGTGCAGCCCGCAATTAAAAAAAAATTGTCCAAATAAAATCAACTGCATGCGAGATCAAAACGGGGGGTAAAAATTATTATTTTGCTAATCCCGGTTAAATATTCTGCTTTTATTTTGGTGCAAGCTCACTGTGTAATAAGATACTCAACCGAGTACAGTGACACACTATCCAATAAAACTGTTTTGAATTGGAGAAAACATCTCGCATTAGTATGCTCATTGGACGGCAGCTGCTCCATGCCACCATGTCAGCAACAACACACAATAACAGTCAATTTAAAACACTGTCTATTTTACAATATTGCAACATCCTTTACTTTATTAATGCAGTAACTTTCTTTAGAATAAAGAAACCAGACAAAGAATTTGGAAATTATTTTGGTAGGGTCTTGTTTGAAGTTAAAACACGCTTTAAGTCAGTATATAATTACAGTTCAGCAGTCTTCTCTGGAGTCCCACTGTTAGAAATCAAACTGATCCTGTCCTTAAATCCTTGCACGGCTGGTTTCTGCAATCAACCGCTTGTAAGAAACAAGTTGTCAGCAACAGACGTGATCCTTATTAGCAGCACGCACTGCAAAACTTACATTCCCATCTCGCCATATAGTTAGTAAAGCTCCGAAAATCCCCAAATCTCTACTCCCTGACATGCGAGATGGACACGACAGTTTTGAGCATGGCTGTTTTTAAAGTGAATCTTGGCCAACTGGCCATGTATTGGCTGATGGTAGCACGAACCTCAGACTACTATGGAAGTTGGAGAGGAAATCACGAAGGGGCTTTATAACAAGAGTATATGCACCTCTAACATTACATTTATTGGTGATGAGATGGCGAGAGTGGTTATGCAGACATGTCACTCATGAGGGGGAGATATAATAGCAATATGTCTAACTTGACATCACAAATTGGAAACTGCAATAACTAGTCTGGAATGCAAAGCAGATCCAAAGCAGATTAGTGCAAAACTCAAACTTCATAAACAATTTTCCATGCATACCTGAGAACTGAAATTACTTGCAAGGGAAGGGGAAGGGTGCGATTTACACAGAACGGCAATTTGCGTGCAGTCACCACCATGTTATGAGCTTTGAATTTCAGTAGAAGGCAACGCTATATAAATCATTATTGTATAATAAAGTTGACGTAATCGCGCACTAGAGGAATTGAATCAGACTTGTAGGATAAATCACACGACCTTACTGATCCATGACTTATTATCCTAAATACAAGACTACGTGAAAAAATAATGGTGAGTCACAATGCAATGTGTACAGTGTTTTTTGAAAGATGCACAGAACATCTATAAATAATCGCAATGTAGGCGATGATAGTACGCACACTAGCCTTTAAGCAAATGATGGATGTCGTTTATATTTGAAACGCACAGCATGGCGATACGTTTTATATATATTTAATTGAACAGCCAGGCCTAATTTTTTGACAGAATGTTAAGTCATTCGTTCTGCAATATTTACGCAGCAGCTGTGGGCTAGTAAGTTCTGCATCTACATTGCTGGGCTACCACACAACGTCGCCCCCTTCCATAATACGAGATGTGCATTAACACAATCAATCTGAATCGATTTAATATCAGGTATATTTTATATTTAATTTCACACAAGCTTCGACCCACTGTCACGCGACGCAACACCAGACACTGCGTATCAGTTTTCTGGTTTAGTATTTAGCTTAACAGCTAATATTTACCACTGTGCACATGCAAATAAACCTACAAGCTCCTTTTATACATCTCCGGTTATGCTCTCTGAATTATTATATCACTACCATATTAACACGATTTAAAAAAAACGACATGGCTTGTTATCTTAAAGAACGGGAGTGTTCTTAATCATCCGGCTACTAACCTCTTGATGCCGAGTCGCATTGTCCTTGATTGCACATCAGAAACAATATTATCTAGCTAGCTGTTTGTGTTGTTGTCGAGGTGGGTCGCTTCCTCGTTTCTTTCCTTCTCTTGTGGCCTTTCCCTTCTGTTGCTGGGTCGCTTCTGTGTCCCTTTCATGTGCGATCCATTGATACAGATGGGATGTCGCAATATCTAAATCTCGGCAACTAGATTCAGCAGATGCATGTAGCTAACTAGGTTGCTGTACACAATACAGCCTTGGATCTCTGAACATATCAGAGCGGGTCCGTTTTTTTTTTTTTTTTTTTTTTTTAAGAGCAAAATACCGATATTATAATTGGCCGTCTGCAGCTTCTGCGTCAGCAGATACAATATCCTTGCAGGAGAAATTATAAAAATGAAACAGAAACCTGGAGAAATTGTTGAACGTGGCTATTGTTCTTTTTAGCTATTGTTTTGTTATTTTTAATAAGCTAACTAGCCAACAAGATAGCTACCTCATATCGAAAACACGTTTGATTGTTGGTGCATTCTTGGTAACAGCTGACGCCCTCCATTTTTTTACTTGAATAAAATGAAATAAAGCTCTAACTAGCTCGAAAGCTATAGTATTTTAAAAAGGATGAAAAACATCATGGCCGCTGTGAGGTCGCCCCTCCCTTTCACCTCCTCGGGAAAGTGCGGTAGAGCTTTTGGGAAATGAAGTATCTAATTTCCATTTTTTCCCACGTTCTGCATTGCCTCCAGCCTGACGAGTAGCATGGAGGACTGCAAACCAAGATAAACAGTGATTAGTGACGAAACCAATTCTTCCACCCGCTCCTCTTCTCTCCTCTTTTCTCTTCTCTTTTCTTCTCTTCTCTTCGCCACGCGCGATAATGCGTATAGTTTGTTAGCATATACAATAAGAGGGTGGTCGAATTTAAAAGGTGGCTGTTGGTACCGTGATTCCTGCTTTAGGATGCATTATTTAATTAAATCAGTGTTTCCGGTTCCGGTAAGTTTCAGATTTAGGGAAAGGAAAATTTAATGTTCAGGTGTATTTGTAGAGCGCTTTCCTCACTTTGCTTTACCATATCTGGGTATGTTAAAGACAATAGACCATATCCCTTGCTGTGGAAGGAGACCATCGCTGGTTCGCAATAAAATACTTAAGTACATATCTACATCTCCCTTTTTTCTAATCTCAGTATATTGACATAGTGAAATATAATTCGAAATGGCTGCGCATTTACCCTTGTTTCTGTGTATTACTGCAATAAATGTGTGCTAACAACATTTTCAAGTATATTTACTGTAAGTTAAATATAATATCTAGCAAAGTAAAATGTGTCAAACATCGAAATCACTATTTTAAACTTATTTAAGAATGATGTATCTGTGTTACTGATACATCAATTTTTGTATCCAATCGCAAACTGAACATCAAAAGAAACTTATGACAATGCTCATATATTTAAATTACGTCATGTTATTTATATATATATATATATAGTTATTTAATTTGGATGTTAATTAAATTATTTTGATAACGGACCCTCCAATCCGCCCATGAACTATTTACAATATTTAAAAGTCCTCAGAACCCCCGTAGAACACAGTGTTGTTACAAATATTGACACCTGTCCAAGTTACTTATCTGCTTGACAAGACCAAGCAACGCTTCTTCCACAACCAAAGTCACATTTGTGCTCTTGGGGTTAGTTAGGGCCAATTGATGTCAAGGGGTGTAGTTTTAGAAACAGATATATAAAGGGGGTTTACCACTGGGTCTCTCTCTCTCTCTCTCTTTCCTCCAGAGAACATTCTGGCCTTCTTCCTTAGCTAGTTTGAGCCACAGTCAACCCCTGGGTTTAAACCTGTTAGGTTCGCACTAAATAAAGATTATGCAGCCAAGCAGCTTAAAGGTATCAGTGTATGTCTCAGGCTAGCTATGAGCCGCCGTTTGTTACATTGGTGTCAGATTCTGGGACTGAGCCAAGGCAGCCAAGCTAGTCATAGTAGAGGAAGACTGGTGGAAACTGCTGCCTTCAACCACCACAACAACAAATACAAGGAACTACAATGGAACACAAACAAAAGAAAACCTGGACCAGGGAGCTGACTGAGAGCGCTACAGTACACTAAATTTTGCTTTTGGCGTGAAACAGGATAAGGAATTTAGGTAGTATTTCAGCTTGACTGGTAGAAATTGCACTTTTGTCATTGCCAAAAATCCTTTAAATTTCATCCCTATGTATATTTTTTTCCGATTAAGGCTTATTTGTTTTTGTGTTTTTATATTGATTTGTCATGACAAATATGGTAGCATTATCACTAAAATCGGCAATGATGTTGTTGCGTATTAAGGTGTGCACTAGATAATGATAATTCACAGACCATCAGGCAATGTTCCCAAATCACTTCTCGGAATTAGCCATTGCTAAACCCACTTTAAAAATATGAAACCTGGACCAAGCATTTCTAATGAATTTCAGACTAATATCTAACCTTCCCTTTCTATATAAAACACATGGGGAAAAAACTGTTGCTCAATGGCTGCTTTCCTGGAAGGTAATAACATCTATAAGACTCTTCTGTCATATTGTCATTTTTGAATCTTGCCTCAAGGACATCAATCATATAATTTTCTACTATTATATTCTGGGAAAGTCAAAGACCTTGGGGTAACAATTGACCTAGATCTCTCATTTGAATACCATGTTAAAGATATAACAGCAGCTTTTTCATCTTAGAACTATTGATTAAAATCAGCATTTTCTCTGTCTAAAGAATAAAGAAAAACCCATCCATGTCACGTGTAGACTAAACTATTGTAACACTTCCCAACGCTGCCACTCGGATCTTAAAAATGTCCTCATCACTCCTATCTTAGCATCACTTCACAGGGATTATCCATAGGTCACTGTGCTGACTTCAAGTAATTACTTCTCCCTTTAGACATTAAGGCTTCTGGGGCCTTTTTAAAAGACTTCCTAGTCCCATACAATCCCCTGAGATTACTTTGCTCACAAGATGCTAGCTATTTGACTGTGCCGAGAGTAACAAAAATTTTAATCTGTTGACAGAGACTTCTCATATAAAGCAACTCTACTGAAATCAGTCTCAATATTATTTAAAAGCAGATTTAAAAATCTGATCACTTTTTCCTTTAGCCGTTTCAGGCCCTGAGAGAGAGGGATAGAATTTGGCCATAGAATCTTCCTCGCTGTTGCATCACAACATATCTTTGCTTTTCGGTTCTTCCATAATGTATTTCTGTAAACCCTACGTAATGCCGCACAACACTAAACGCAGCAGGGCATGGAAAACTTTGCAAAGTAGCCAGAAGACCATTCTGTGCCCAATTAAGAGGCTTGTTAAATGTCTGTTAGAGCACCAGGGTCAAAACTTTGAATCTAAGGTCTTTCGGGAACTTTGTCTAATACTGGGGGTAAAGAAGACTCATACAATGCCACAGGAGGGCTTTTGTCATGAAAAAAATCAGTTTACAAGAATTCATTTTCAAAATTGACACTTGAGGAATGTTAATGCTGGATATGAATAATTCAGCTATCACAATTTGCTGACAAAGCCAGAATGTTCAGATGAAAGCCCTTCCACTGCATAGCCACGTAAGTCTCCAAATTGAGTTCTTATGAAGTCACCAAAATTAATACATAGTGTGGATCTTTCACTTATAAAGCCAAAAGGATTGTGTTTTCCAAAAGAATTATTAATTTTTATGCACAACTATCTTTTCGTTTATTGTTTTCCATTTATTGCAAAATTAGAAATCATCCTTTTGCATGACAATTGTTGACAATGTCACTGCACATTCAAATAGAATTTGTTTAATTGGTTTAACACATTTTGTTACACTATAACAAAAATGCCTATTCTATACCGGTGGTTATTTTATACCAGAATAAAAATGTACAACAGTAATAGTTTTCTAAATTGAGTTTTGCTTCAGGGAATGTTTGTAAAAAAAGGGAAAAAATGATAGAGTTATATAAGGATGGGAATGCATGTGTGTATTATATATACACACATGCATATATATATACACACACACACACACACACCATATTTAGCAATATTATACTGTACTGTTGTTGACTATACTATGCATATTGTAACTGGTTCAAAATAGTACACAAAAAAAGGAAAACTATTCTGTGTAGTTTAAGTAAAGTTCACAAAGAGAAATGCTTAATTGTTGGGCTTGAAAGGCCATAATTTGGATATACACAAAATAATCATTAATATGTAATTTAAAGATTCAGTTTTTTAGCAATGTGCCTTTTAACAGACAAATATTTTAAATGAGGAAAAATGCATAATTGGGTTCATTTTAATTCACCTATACTAATGAAAACTATTAGAGGTTTTAAACTGAGTAAAAACCCTGGGAAATACATGCAATTGCTGATACATTATGAATATTTCAATTATAAAATGATTGACGACAGCATATACTATTACAATGAAAATAATAACTTATTTTATGTGGTTCATCTTGAGTTGTCTCAGGGGGTTCAGAGTATTCCCAAGAAAAATCTAAAACCGTTAGGCCGCCATTGAAAAATCTAAAAAAAATACTTCCTGGACCCCTTATGAAATAAATCGAATATTGTAGCTGTGATTTATAGCGTCTGACTTTATATATATATACAACATTTATTCCGCATAAGTTGTTAGTTGTGTAAGCGCGACTCGAACTTTAGTCCGCCGTACTTTAGGTAGTAAACAAGTTATGTTGTTGACCGGTCTAGACCTTATTTAATATCCGGATGCCTTTGTATTCAATAATTGTCAGTGTCATAAAAGTGCAATTGGTGCTCTAGAATTCAATTTTAACTGAAAACGCTTTTAAAAATCAGCTTAATACAAATACACCTTATATTAACCGTACACAAGAGCAGACTAGAAGGCGACACTATTGGTCATGAGAAAGCCGTGGGCTAGCTGGTGTCATGATTTTCAAAAATGGTTTGAATATAATGTGGGTTTTCTAGTAGTAAATAGTTCATGAGTGCAACAAGTTGTGGCGTCAGTTTAGATTAACTGTGGTACGTAAAACAGCGAGAGTGATAAATTAACGTAAATTTAATTTAGAAATGAATTTAGCGCAATCGGTATTTTAGCAATATTAGGCTGTCAAAATTATACAGTGACCATTACCAATGATTCCAGTTTTTGCGTGTAAATTTGCGAGTTTTTGGTGGGAGGTAGGCAGCTTTGGGGAATGTGCACTTTTTGCCCCCATCTCCTCCCCTTGGTTTGGTACTCCTGCGCGTAACGATCGAGCTTCTTGCTGGTTATTGGTATTCTCCCAATCTAACCAACTGAGCTGCAACGGCAGTTCAACAGCAGTGCGGGCGGTACTCTGTGTATATGCTGACGATCAACTGAAAAATAAAAACGATTTTTTTTTTAAATAAAGGAATTAAAATCTCAAAACCTAACTGAACATGATTAAGCTTTTTTCTCTGAAACAGCAGAAGAAAGACGAGGAATCTTCTGGAGGAAACAGAACAGGAGCCGGGGGTAAAAAAGCTAGCGCGGCCCAGCTTCGAATACAGAAAGGTTTGTGTGTTTTTTTGTATATAAATATATATATTTAGAATAACATTAGAATGTTAAGATAAGCACTTGTTAATTTCCAATATACGTGGATTTTCAACAGTCATTGGGCCTATTTTAAACGATTTACATACATAAACGACATGAAAACAAAACATTAGCTAAGCGTAGCAAGAAACAAAAAACCACGGTCTCGATTAGGTAGCTCGCCCGAGTTTTAATTCAAAGTGTATGTGACACCGAATGTGTCTTATTTGTTATGTTCTCTGTTGATATATGGATACGTATCTAGAGTTTTCGTGATATCGAACTAACTCACTCGATAGTTGTATCTTGTGTAGGTTTGAATTTTTTACCGACAATAGGTAATCCAGTTTTTTTTCTATACTGCTGATCACGGAAAAAAAAATGTATGCTACGTAAAATTAGTGAAGAAGTAGAAATCTGAAATGTTTTGCTTGTTAGTAAATATGGCGAGAAAGAGATTATCTGTGATAAAAGACAAGGATAACGCATAAAATTTCTCGCAAACACTATACCATTTCAACCTCAGACACCGTAACGCCTTGAAGCCTATTCCTATGTTGTTGTTTTTTTTTCTTTTGGCCAACGCCATGATAAGACTGACTAAACTTTGCAGTGTTAAGGTTGCCAAGGTCTGATGAAGCCCATATTAGGTCTTGCGAGCAGTGGGCCTCTCTTTGGCCCAATGTACGAAGAAATTGCCTTTTAAAACACTGTTTTTGCACTAGAATCTGTAAGCCCTCTGATACCTGTATGTATATTTGTGGGGTATTGGGCAAACCAAGAAGCAATGGAGGAGTTGCTATTGGTGTCTCTGGATGTGGCAGCCATACACCTCCTTAAAAAAAACAAATTTTGACATTGTGCCAAAAATGAGCTTGGATGGCAGCACATTTCAGGAGCCTTGAGTTTATTATTCATGCCCATTAAGGTGCTAGCTAAACCGCGAATGAACAGTTGTATTGCCACTTAGATGACCATGTTCCTTAAAATTGACTATTGCCATTTGGAAAATGTATACTACAAGTTTTCATCTGCACACTGCACATCCAATAAATCAATTTAACATTTACTTTATGTAGTGGGCCACCACATGACGGAATTGCATGACAGTTCTGTAAGGTGAATATAGATTGATTCTAGTTAACGCATAGTAAAATAAATTTTGACCCAACAAGACTATAGACCGTGTGTACATTACAGCTGGTGTGCATCACATGGTTTTGCAACTGTATTGTGCATTGAAATTTAATGTTGCTACACTTTGTTTATATGTTATGTTCCCCTTTTTAAATTTTGAAAAAGTATTTAATATTGTAATCTGCCCTGCAGCCTTGTAATGTGATAAGCCTAAAACTGGCCATATCATTTGGTTTGTGTTAAGCCATGTATCATGCACATTAAGCTGCAGAGCGTTGAAATGGGAGCCGTAAGTTGAAAAAGCCATTCATATGTCTACAGCTTCAGGTCACATGGTTTGACATTTATATTGTAAGAATTTAGATTTTTTACTTCAGATGTCTTCCAGGTTCCTTGCTTTATCTTGTTTCATGGTGACTGGAGCACTATTGGGAAAAGGTTGAATAGGAGTTTAGGAAAGTATTTAATGGATCTCCCTGTGTCAACGTTTCAAGGTAATGGTCTCTGATAGACGCCTACCACACTATGTTCTTGCCAAGAGTTTTAGTTTCTACTTGGGACTGGACATTTTTTTCCAGTATTGAGAGCTGTATAAAAGTGCAGCTCAATCCAGAACAAGGGTTGGTTGGTACAAAGACAAGCATGTGCAAGTGGGCAGCGGGACCAGCATTGGACAACGCTGACATGGAGAATCTGGCTGAATGTTTAAATACCTGTTTTACAAATGTCACTGTAGTTGTTGTGAAGAATAGACATAAATATTGCAGTTGGAACTACAAAAAACATAGATTGAGAATATTTTTAAAGAAATAATATAAATTAGGACCAATTTAAACACATTTGTTTATTGCCTTAAAGTACAGTTATTTACATTTCAGGAGGCCCCTCAACTTTCAGTAGGTCTGAAAATGTCGACTCACAAGCCTGACTCGGAACTGACTGGAGTTTCACAAAACTGGAAATGGGAATTCCAAGGATCACCACTGAAGTTACGTTAGAAAATTCATGTTTTCGTTCTGTGATCTTTGCTCTTCTCTCTTTTGCCTTCAGATATCAATGAGCTCAACCTCCCAAAAACATGCGAGATTGTTTTTCCTGACCAAGATGATTTACTGACCTTCAAACTCATCATTTCACCGGATGAGGTCTGGAATCTTTATACAATTATATATTATATATATAATTTGCCTTATACTGTGTTTCCAGTTAGATAGAGGGATAATACCAGTCAAACTAATTATAATAATACAATTAAATTATAATAAAGATTATAAAATTAAACTATTGTAATATGAACTAGAAGCATAACCTTTTTCATTAAACATTTTGGGTATTGGGGTGATGCCCTTGAAACTGATCAACGTAACTATTGTCTGACCTTACAATAACTACTCTACTTTTGAGACACACTGATGGTTAGCCTAGCTAATTATTACATGTATCTACAGCCATCTTTAAAAAAAAAAATTGTTTGAATTTTGAAAGCATATTTGTGTTAATTAGCATTGAAATATATCTTGTTAAATTAGTAATTTTACAAAGTTAGCATATCTGTGTGCTAAAAGGAAACTGAGGTGAAGATTCCTGATTCCTGGTGTAATTGCTTTGGACAGTCATATATTTTCAGTGGGTTGCTTGGGCTGTTGACATGAGTTAGTGCAGGGCTTAGATTTTGCATGGATGCATGATAAACATCATTTTCTAGAATTTTTTTAATTGATGCCATTTGATGAGTCAATGTATGACGGGGGGGGGGGGGGGGTTGCTGAAA
>JAOVYW010018952.1:4930-27444 GCA_025775045.1 Hiodon tergisus | reverse complement strand
TTATTATTATTAGGTGCTAAATCAACTGCTTATACCTTCACTCCCTTTCGTTTCCTAAAACCACGTTATATTTATCGCTCTCCTTCCTTTTCTGATTTCTTATTGCACATACAGCAAACTGAACTATACTTGAAGTTGACGTTATACGTGTATTTTTAAAATTCCCGTCCACTTCCAAGGTACTTTGATCTGGAAGAGGAAACTACACAACCGTCACTGGAGCCAGAAGTACATTTTAAAGGCCCTTCAAGATTAGAACCCATACCAGAAACGTCTCAGGCCTCCTAGCCTTAGCCAATGAGCCGAACGTTTGTTCTGTGTTTTAATGACCATCCACAAGGAGATGATCAGAGCGGATTATCGTTAAATGCAAGAATTGCACAGATATCCGCGTAAGCATAAGATCTTTTGTAACAGACGCATTAAGTCGATCATTTGAAAGGAATCTTTTTACCCGCCGTGCGTCCCTTTAGCGTTAAAACCACGTCGACGTATCAATTCGTCCAAAGAAAGATCTGCCATCTTGTTCCACTGACTAAAGAGAGAAATACAATGCAGTCCCTACATAGTGGCTGAAACTGGGTAACGTTCTAGGCGGAACCTCGAAGTACCCGTATCAAGAGGAATACCACTGAGGTCCGTTTAGAAACAACCAATGAATCACAACGGGTGAATCCTGTGACGATTATTTAGTAAAGGCGTCTTTCATCGAACTGTATTGTGCTTTGCATTTGGCTAAAAAGGGCATACGAGTTGACGGTGGTCATACTAGGTCAAACTGGGCGAAAGAGACAAAATGTGGTGTAAGTAAACAAGGTTTAGACGAAACAAATACATAGACATTTTACACAGAACTGCAGTATTGGTTATGTAAATAAAATCATTGTATTTATTTAAGATAATTGACAACATTATATTATTTTTAGCCTTACGTTATATAGTTATCTCATATTTTCCATGAGGAAACATTAAAAACTACAAGTCCAAAGAAGCACTTGTGGTGTGTGAAGCCCCAACAGGTCCATGAGTCTTTGCGCCCCTCGTATTAGCATACTGGCGAAACATATAACTAATTTCTATATTTAAACCTTAAAAAATGCAAATAGAATTTATACTAACTATAACAACGAATAAGATAAATTACAGATTATCATTTATGAGTAATTACACTTTAGTATTACGCCCCACCGTGATGGTACCGATAGACGTTCGAACAACAGTTGACTCTGCGACGTTGAACCGGCATGCCTTAAACTGATGAGTAAGGAAAATAACGACGCGGGGTGACGCCCGTGTCCTCGCCCATTTGCGAGATGAATTTTTGAACGGGTACAGGTCCGCCTAGCGGAGGTGATTCGCCTACTTTGTGAGATGCCTCGTAGGATTGTGATCTGCCCCGCCATTTTTTGGTCGAAATATTAGATCAATGAGCTAGATTACGATGTGTAAGTATAGCATTTTTGCAAATACACTGATGTATTAAGTTATCCTTTCGCAACAGATTTACCCTCTGTAATCTTGTTTTAAATTACCAACTCTACAAAATATCGCGTTTTTCTAGCTTGTGGTCCAAAAGTACTTTAATCTGTACTGTTAGCATATACCTAAAATAGTATCCAAACATAACTAAACGCTTCAATTGAATTCAAATTCAGGTTCCTGGTTATACAAGTATAGGTTTAGTATCAGTTCATTTAACAACCAGTTATATAAAAAAGAAACAAATCACTCAGTTTGTTACAAGGGAAAGAAAAGTTTTATTCCATTGGTGTAGACTGCACAAGGTAGAGAGGATCTAAAAAAACAAAAACTTTTCCCTACTGGCAGATTGGAGCAAACACTTTGGAACACTTTTTGAACCTTTGTTTTTCTAGTTGTGTGCATTAACTGTAAGGGAGTTTTTTCCCCCCACCGTTTTCTTAAGATCAGGCATGTTTTCTATGTGAATGTATTTGTGTATAGATTAAGGCTTGTACAAGAGTAAACACCGTACAGCAGGGTGGATCTCATTATCTTTTAGAACAATGTACACATCTTCAATTAAACCCATGTACATTTATTCTGACATTCCAAAAGGGACCAGAGGATGAACATTGATAATGATAATAATAAAAAATAACAATCATGCTAAAAAAACAAACAAAAAGCAGATTTTAGGTTTTTGAACATTAACAGCACTCCCCCACCCCGCCCCATTATGTAGGTGCAGTCAAGCTGCGGACCCCTTCACATTCCTGCTTGCCCTTCATTTTTACCTCACCTCACTACCCTCAGCTCCCTTACAAATAATGAATACCCCTTCCATATGCACACAAAAATGTACACACACAAACTCCACCTTCACTCTCTAATTGTCCTTTCCCCCCATCCCAGATGACTCTTGCCATCTACCCAATCACACTTCTCACATCTCCTTAGAGCTCCCCAGATTCTCTCTCTTCTGAACTAGACCGGCGCTCTCTCTCGAGCGACAGTGACCGCTCTCTCTCCTGAGCTGAGTCCGTCCCCCTGAGGTTCTCCGGTGAAGGGGATCCTTCTCTTTCCACGGTCTCTCCCTCCCCGGGACGATCTCCTCCAACCCATCTTCCCTCTTTTCTTCGCTCCAGCGACGGTGACTGCTCACTCTCTCCCAGATGCGGGGACTTCTCTCTGGAATGCCCGATTGACAGCAAGGTAGAAGTAATTACAAACGCCGAACAAGCGATCTTTGCATACACAAAACTATTCACATTCATATTTTAACAAAACACACAGACTATGGCATTTTTCTTAAGTCATCCTTTTTGTTTGAAATGCACAACAGATCCTCTGGATTACATATACGGTGATTATCCCTTCAGGAATGACCTACAAGCTGTTCCATTTTAATAGCAACCCTAAAAGTAAGACCACTGAACTTAAGTTATGATGCAGGAGCCAGTCAGACATTTAATAACGCGAGAGAGGGAGAGAGGTGTTCCAGTTATCTCTTCTCCGTACCTCTTCTTTTTGCTCCTGTGGGAGTGAGAGTGGGACCGAGAGCGATGTCTGTCCTTGTGTCTGTGCTTCCGCTCCCTCTCCCCTTCTTCATCTCTCGGGCGAGAGGTGCGATGTGGTCGTCTGCTGTGGTGGGAGGAGGAGCTCCCTCCATCCCTGAGAAAGAGGAGAGAGACAACCCGGAGATAAATGTTGCGCTCGCGCCCGCGCGCACACACATGCGCACATCCACACACGCACAATACCTGTATCGTTCCCCACTTCTGGATCTTGTCCTGAAAAGTAGAACATACATTTAATTAGTACCGACACTCAATAGCAATACATTTGAAATGGAATTGAAAAGCCTTACGCAACAACACAGACAAAATTATAAATAACTGAAAGAAACTGAAAGAGAAAACTAAATAATACATTTAAAAAGATTTGAAAAGTTTCACAGCTTGTAGAGAAACTAGTATAGATGATTATTTTACACATTAGCCAGCTAAAAGTAACATCAGTAGCGTTAGGGTAGAGGACACCCTCTAGTGTACAGACTTGTTACATGAAGAAACCAGGTTCCTTAACAGCCCCATGGCTGCCAGCACTTGCTACAGTTATAAATGTCTCTTAAAGTTATTCATCATTAAAACTAAACATTTGTTAATAAAGAAAAGAAAAATTACTTAGGTGGCACAGGTGTTCATGAAAGTGAGTTTGCATGGATCTTGAATTTAAAATTTTCTCGTTACTGCAACTTCAGAGGAAATGGGGAACGCCTTGCTTTAAGCACGTCTATGATGGCACGTGCTAACCATATTAGAGAGGCTCACCTCCGCCTTTCCCTCTCTTTCACTCTCTCCTTCTCACGCTCCCGTTCCCTCTCGCGCTCTTTCTCCCGCTCCCACTCCTTCTCTCTCGCCTCCTCTTTCTCTCTCTCCTCCCGTCTCCGGAGGCGCATTTGTTCCTGCTTTTCCACAACCGCTTTCTTTCGACAAAAACAAAGAGACAAAGTATGATCAGTTATATTTTATACATATAGCAATGTAAGTGTATAGGCCTCAGGGTTATTTGTCTTTTTACACTGTACACTTATCAAGAGCAACCAATACTGCACTAATGATGCTAAATCTATTTCTATTGTCGAGATTTCTCCAACAGCAGTACTATGGCCTGCTGTTTGCTGCAGGAAGTCACTGTATATATGCTTGTCTTGTTGCCGATTTGTTTACACACGGCATTCAGCCCACGTGTATTTGCCTCTCTCACCCTCAGTCCCTCCAGCTTCTCGCGGATCTCGATGAAGCCCAGGTGAAGCTTTCCGCCAAAGTGGTCAGCAAGGCGACGGTCGTTGTCATGGAGACCGAGGTAAGCGGAGCACACTTCGCAGACCCTGAGCTTCTGCTGCTGGAAGCTGGAAGCCGGCATCGAGTTCCTGTACACATCCTGTTGGAAAGAAGCGGCGTGACCCAACGTTGACACAGTTTACACCGTTTCACTCTTCAAAGAGCTACACCGAGTTACACAAATTAAGTGAATTAGTCATACAGTGACACGATACCGATATTACTATCAGAATTAAATTGCCTTCATCTTGCATTGGCTATCATTGCTTTGGGGGCTTCTGGCTGCCGGGGAACCTCACCTCAGCCTCTCTCTTCATGGCCCGAGTGTTCTCCACCTTCTCCAGCACCTGTTGGGCCTCATCCACATTGCCCTCTCCTCCCAGCTGCTCTGCTCTGGCCAGAAGCTTCCCAATCTCCTCGTTCAGTTCATGAACTCGCTCAGCCTGGAGACGGGATGGCAGGGAAAGGCAGGCCGATGGGTACGGAAACGCTACCTTTACAGCAGGGCTCTCCCAATACTTTTACATTGGAGCCAGATCAGTTCCGGAGGTAGCTTAACACTTAAAGCCACATATTTATTTATTTTTACTGCAAATGATTGAGTGCTGGCCAAGTTGACTGACAGACTGGCTTAAATGCAAAATACTAATGCTCTTTGCTGATCTGAATACACTACAGGCCTTATACTGGATGTTACGCAGTCACAGTTTGTGCATGAATTTCAGGGCTACATTAACTTTTCCCTAAAGATCCAGGGACCAACATGAAGTCAGCCTTGGGCTGCTAATGGAAGAGCTGTGTTACAGAAACTCCACAATCTATTTACATTGCTCTCCTGAACAAACAGAAGGCTGTTTTATCACAAGAAAAAATATGGAGCAATAATAGGTTTGGGTAAAAGGGGCAAATAATGATCCATAATGAGTAGAATGGGCAGGACCTTGGCGGCGACCTCCGCACTGATCTCCTCCTGGGTCTCGGCCAGACGTTTTTTGGCCAGCTCTGTCCTCCGGTCGCAGTCCGCAATGAAGGATTGCAGGTGCTCTGCAGCCTGAGGGACAGGGACGGAGAGCGGGACCGAGAACATGTCTCACTGAATGGGCAAATGCAGGTGAGGTGGACAAAACCGAATGCCAGACACACAGAACGCAGAGATCTCGGCGACAGGCTCAAGGAGCAAGGAAAAGATGATTTTGTATGTCTTAGCTCAAACAACAGGAGTGACGAGCGACACGAGTTGGAAGCATTCAAAACTCACGTCAAGCTCAAAGAAGTACTCCTGCTGTTTGGAGGCGATCTCAAAATCGGCTCTGAGTGCCAGGTCGTGAACCTTCACACACTCTCCCAGGTCCATTCGCTGCATTTCCAAAACACTTCGTCAGTAACGCAATATTCCGGGGCAGATGCGACAGTCAGCTTGATAACTTCAGTGTGGTTTCAAGGCAATTATCTTCCAAATAAAATTACTACTCATTTGCATTAGCCGTATGGTTTGCTTACAGGAAATTCCACCTGATTTTGTTTGACGTAGAGGTGAAATTTACAAATGTAAACCACATTGCTGAGTAGATAACTAGAGTAGATAAAAAATAAACGTTAACATTATGTATTAAACCTTAGACACATACAGAAGTAGATTCTATATTAATACATGCAAGTGGAACATGTGAAGAGACAAAAACAGTGACCAGCTGTTTACTAACCGTGCCTGACAGGATGTCGTGAGGACAGGAGTCCAGAAGGTGACTCTTACACACTCTCTCATCAGTGAACTTGATCCTTTGCCGCATGCTGTCTCCTGGGGGGGAAAACGTCAACATGGGTAACGCAAGAATACTCTGGACATATCACCACGATCCAAAACAAGACAACATTCACTAACATAGACTGATACACATGATACAGCTTGAACAAAGCCCGTTGGTATTTAAAAATAAATAAATACATAAAATAAAATCAAAAATCAAACTAAGTCAAGTTCAATTATGTTATGTGTAAGAATACTAGCAGCAAATTCGTACTGTTCTGATTAGATATTAGTAGATAAAAACTTAAACTTTTACAATTTAATAGACAGAAATAAAAATTTTGCCGGCCTTATTCGAAAAACAATGCATCTATAACATTCCAATTTGCCACCTGTCTCACTTTTAAGATGTCACTTAACTTTTACCCAATATGTAGTCTAGCTAAATGAACCCATCGCTGTGACTAAAGACACCTTCGTCAGTCTAACACAAGCTTGATGGCTTGGGGAGTATCTGATTTTTATTATATACTAACTATAGTTATTTACATTAACTAGCTTAACGGTAGACCGATAACAATAGGGCAAATAACAATAATGTTTTTGTTCACCACAATGTGAGCTAAGTACTGTTGACTTGAGTTAACTACGAGGCTAGCTTCATAAAAAGAACGACTGGAAACCAGGTGAAGTTTGTCACACGCAGATAAATATATACACATATACACACATTCCAATGTAGCTAGCTAGGTGGATAGATAGGTAGATGGATGGATAGATAGATAGACAGATATATAGCTAACAAGATCAAAACCATTTGACTGACCGTCTCTCGCCGTGCCCATTAGTTGATCAAGCATCGCTCGCATTTGCGCTTGAGCCGACATCTTCCCTGTTGAATGTTCTGACAGGCAAACCACGCGCCGATCGTTGTGCACAGCCTATATCGACACAACAGGCCTGTCGGTAGCGGAAGCTAACTTTCCGGGTTCAAAAATCGGAAAACGAACTTCTATTGAAGCGTACGAGTCTCCAAACACTACTAGAAAGTAACTTCACAAAGAACCTCCATCTACACTCACGCTCATATTCTGGTTTGATCTATTCGCTCAGTCCCCGATGTATATAAACTCAGCGTTGTTGATTAAACACCAGTCGTAAAGTACAGCTAGCTAGCAATGTATCAAAAGTTCGGATATTTTTATTTTTTGAAGCAAAACGTACGATTTTATTGTGGTTGTACGTTTATATTTAATTTATTGGTCATTTTAATTCGCACAGTGGCTATGTACGTTTTATTTACTTTTAATTCGCCCTTGTTGGCCTTGTTTCTCGCGGCTTCCACTCCCCAAGAGCGCACACTGCTGTCGCTCTCTTTGCTTGAGGAAGCACTGGATGCTTTTGCTGGCTATATTGCCCATTACGTCATCTTCTCTTTTTCGAATGGCTTTTTAGCCGGGTTTCCAGCCAGTGTCATTGTATTGACAAAAACACATGCCTTATATTTTCGTTAAAAAATGTATTAGAAATTGTATATGCATGTAAGTGTTACATATAAGGGTTCCGATTTTAAAAAAAATCATGGTTTCAGATCGGAATTTCAATCGTATGGACTTGAGATTTTTACGTCTAAACTATATTAAAATTGTGTTAAAGCGTTATGTTACTTATACCATATTTATGAAATACAATAATTCATGGGGTACAATGCTCGTGATTTGCCATATGATTATTCGTGGAGGCAATTGTCGTCTTAAGTGTTTATATACCTCTAAATCTCCAGTATTCGCGCCATACATGCGTCATTTTTCTGACATTGTATCGGATTTACGTAGCATCGTGTGTTGATGGAATTTTAATTTATACAGTAATATAGTTCATATTTGTAGTTTTACCAGGTGTTCCGCCCTGTGAATAGCACTCCTCCTCTCGTTACGCAGTTCGATCTCGGTTCAACAACACGGGGAAGTCACAGACGCCTGTCGCCTCTGATACTGATTTTTACTCAAAGTTTTCAAAGTTTATTAGTCAGTAACATTCCATGCATCTTGAGCCGTATTCGGTAAGATAGGTGTCTTTTTACATTAAGAAATTATACTCCTTGCGGTTCACTTGTAAGCCTTATTAATTGTGATACTTAAACTTCAAGTGCGCTCAATGGCTCTATTGCTGGTCCGAAGGAATTTGTCAGACTTCACTTACTAATTATCTGTAGTAAATTTAAGTGTATACTTAACTACGAAAGCTTTTATAATTTTTTATTATTTTGTGTGGAATGGAAGTCCGGGTCGTTTTAAACAATATTTGTACACTTTGGTGCCAATTTGGTGCCAATTCGCTAACATTGTTTGATGTAGATTAGCATTTCCTTTTACTAGGCCTACTTATTGTTTTAAAGAAACGCACATGTGCATCTGTTTTACAGGATATTTGTTTGGGACGGGTTTCCATATATGCAAAACTGGACTGGTATACACTAGTCGGACGACAGTAACCACATACGGGCTGGGAGGCATTTTATTCCGCTTAAAAAGGAACCACTTATATTAGATAATTTAACCTAAAATAATCAAATGAAATGGTTAATATTGGCCTGTTAATTAAAAATTATTGCAAATTATTTAATATCTGTGTGAGATAAAAAATTAATCAGATTCTTAGTCTTTTATTGTGTTTTCAGTAGTGCTGAGAAATTGTGCATAGAAAGGTTTTCGGAATGAACAGTTAACTTTCACCGTATTTTTGAGTAATCCGTTTAAATAGCACTTGTGAACATATACTTAGACATACTGCTGGGAAATCATGACGCAGTGAATAAATAATGCGTGTAAATCTATTTGGTAATGTTTCTTCCAAATATATGACATTAGGAAACAAGATTCTACCACTGGATCGCCACTGGGAAAATTAAATACGCTAAACAAATTAAATCTCAGTTTAGGGAACGCATCACTGCTGTCCTTATTTAGTCAAAGAAATGCCATTCTGTCTCTAAGAGTTCATATTAAAACCGTAGTGCTATTTCGTTGCTTTCAGATTTACATTTGTTAATGCTACAAATAATGCTACTTTGTTATATTGATTGGTCGTGATTTAGCGTACCAGCAAAGGGAGGTCTAAACACACAACAAACTACATATCCCATAAATCCTTACAAGCAGGCGCAGTGCCTGACAAACAAACCCAGCACTCCGGTCTAGCCCACTAGACTAGGACCGAATAAAACACTGCAGTACGTGACAGTGTGCTTTGCCACTGTTCGACATGGCTGCTGCCTTATCCCGAGCACTTAAATTGCCCGGTAAGTGTCGGGAGTACAAAATACCCTATTACCAAGATCGATAGATCATAGCCTAGAGATAAAGCGGTTTTAATTTGTGTTTAGTTTTTGTTCCAAATGTGCCGTTTTTATATGCTTCTTATTTCTAGTGTTTTGACCATTAGCTTTATAGCCACTTTCAATAATTGTCATTCATTGTACGGGTACAGAGCAAGCTAGCTAAGTCTGCTGTCCAAAATGTTATTTAATTAGCTGATATCTATTTAGCCAGTAAGACATTTAGCAGCTAATGTGATTAATGGTCTGTTTTACATATATTTTAAGTGCACATCTTATTGTTCAGCTATGATTATAATACGGTACAATTGCACGCTAGCTAACGGTGACGCACCACACATTTGTCATTTTTATTATGATACTTTAATTGAAATTGCCTACTTGTACATTTTTCGTGCATAATCTTTAATATGCAATTTATTTTGTCAATTTAGGCAAACTACAGTAGCCTACTAACAGTAGAGTTTAGCAGAATAGGAGGTGTTTCTGTTATCTTTTGGTAACGTTAGTAGGCGTATACACGAAATTTACCAATGCAGAATTAACGCCTCAATGAAAAATTACTAAATGTGTGATGCGTCACAGGCTGCTGTGCTTTAATACAAAATACATAAATAAAAATAAACTATTAAATTACATCACCCTAAAACCAAATGGTACTAGATCGGACAGTACCTATTCGGCTGACCAATTATAAAGGTGGTTAATAGTAGTAGTTATTTGGTCACTAATGACAGTAATGTAAAAAGTAAACCTACAAAATGATCAATATTTTAAAGATCTGCCATAGTTATCTGTAGTTCAGAAGGTTTAGGGTCTTATACATTCAAGGTTACAGTACAGGTATTAAAATTCTTTATAGAAACTGTTTTCCAAAGACATAAGGATTTGTCACGCGGCAAATCGGCTCCAGTTTCTTAAGGGCCCTCTGTGAGATCTTGTCCCACATCCGCCCACCTGACCAGCTGAGCTTGGAGCATAAATACAGCCTTTTCATGTATTACTTGCTAACTCACAGGGCTGCCTCCGTTTGCTTCGTCACTGTTTGTGAATCTGTCTCCACGCTCTGTCGTCTCTGCAGGGAAAAAGGGCTCAGAACTGGGAGAATATGACCCTCTCACTCAGGCTGACAGCGAAGATGAGAGCGAGGAGGACGACCTCGTCCTTAACTACCCTCGAAACGGGCTGGGCAGAGGCAGCTGCATGGGTGCCGGGACGGCGGAGCTACGGGGGGGCAGGGCCGGGCGCCTGGTGGAAGACGAGGAAGACGCAGAAGACGATGAGGACGAGTGGAGGGAGTTGCACCCCGGTAAAATCAGACCGGACGACCTGAAGGCCAGACAGTACTGGACCCAGAGGGAGAGCGGGAGAGATGGCGGCAGTGCAACTGGAAGGGGTCCGGGCTCCGCAGGCGCCGCCGCCGGACTTGGCTCGGACTCCGGTTCAGACCCTGAGGGGAAAAGAGTCCGAACGAGGGGGACTATCCGGACAGCGTTTTTCCTGGTGCCGCTTGGCAGCGCCATGCTACTGGTACTCCTCTGTGCATTCCTGGTACCCTGCCAAGAAGGGGAGTCGACCCAAAGTCCACAATGGGAAACTAAATTGGGTGAAATAGGAGGTACGTGCTGAAAACGTAGGAGTCCGTTGTGTTTCAGCACTGTTTAGAGGGCGAAAGGAGAGCGCTTTTACAATGTGGGCACACCGAGTGGTCGAATGATAAAGGGGTTAGCTGACTCTAAGTAGCTGACTGGCTTGATGGATTGAAGCTTCTGTGACAATACTACGTGAACAGCATTGAATTATGATTAATGATTTTATGTTTATACTCCCAATTGTTGTGGAATGTGCTTTCATCTCCACAGGTGTCAACTCGCCACCTCTGGCGCTGTGGGACGTTGACAATGATACCATTGAGGATGTATTGGTTGGAGTTACTCAGCTGACCAATGACAGCCAACTTGCAGGTTCTCTGGGTAGCGGCAAAGGTATGACTCCATGCCTTCCTAACGTTGTGATTGGAGCCTGCCTCCCTTTGTGTATACTTTCTACATTAATACCTATAGAGGGATTTCAGCCGTTGGTTTATCTTTACGTAAACATGATTAATAAATTACACTTATACACTTTTATCAAAAGCAAGTTACACAGCTAATATTTTGTCATGTGTGCTTCCATTTCTATGCCTGAATATTCACTGAAGTAATTCAGGTTGAGTACCTTGCTTAAGGATAAGACCTGCAACCTTTAGGTCACTAGTGCACACCACACAGTGTATAACCGCCTGTCTAACCGCCCTGTCTCTCTCTCTGTCAGAGTACAGTGTAGTGGCAGTGTCCGCTCTCAATGGAGGGACGCTGTGGAAGACGGGCCTGAAGGAGCCTGTGGTGTCCGTACAGTGTGGGCTGCAGCCCCCGGCACACCCCATGGCCAACATACGGAAGGCTTTCCCACAGGGTTCTGGAGGCCGGTCGGTCCTGGTGCCAGCAGGGCGCAGCAGTGGGTCCGTGTGTCTGCTGATTGGGTCGGCACACCTAACCACGGTGGATGGCGCTTCAGGTAAGGATGCACCTGTGCCCTCTCCCATCTCATCTGGTACTGTTTGCATCTGGAAAATAAAAGCCTTATATAATAAAAAAACACACATACTGCTTGAATAAAACACAATACTTTGTATTGTATTTGGAGAGAAAAAAACACCTTGTCCCACCTGTTCCATTCATTTCTAATGGGAAAACTAGATTGCTACTGTGTTATTTTTTTTTTTATATTGAGTTTCGAGAACACAACCATTGCTTTACAGCAGGACTGGCTATAATGAGGATGTGGGACTTCATCTGGCTTCCTCTGGTTCCAGTTCAACTCTGCCTGTTCCCCTGCTGTTCTATGTAAATGTGACCATTGTCTACCTATTTTCTTTCATTCTGTCATGTATGAATTAATGCTGTCCGAAGCAGCACAGATTAGCACCGGTAAACCGACACTGCAGTGCTTGCCTGTCAGCCAGTAAGTGTTTCTAACCCTCAGGTAAAGTGCTGTGGAGCGTTTCACCAGGAGAAATAGTGTCCCAGGCCGTGTCAATACCAGACCTCAATGGTGACTCTGTGCCCGATCTACTGATTGCCACTCTACCTGCTGACCAGGTAGGTTCTGCAACAGGGTGCTGTAAGACATTACCACATGATACAGAAGCCTGTTGTGTCCAAACCAAATGTGCACTTAAAAGACCAGGCTTCTTAAATACACGCATACCGAAGGCACACCACTAGGGGGCAGTTTTACTGCACCAGGGTAGGCTTGTGCTAATAACACACACATATTTGGTCCAGTTTTTATCGGACAAACTTCTTCTTTTAGTCTTATTTTATTGTCCCTGCATGATAGTATCGTACAATATTAACTCTTTGAATTAATTTTTTTGTGTCAGGCGTCTGATCTTTCGCTAGGCCTACTCTCAGGGGTGTCAGGTGCTCCTATCGGACACCCTGTAACATATAACCTTACGGCGCAAGGGAAACTGATTGGCCCAGAGCTGCATGTGACCCGGCTAGGAGCATACTACATTCTGTTTGGACTAGGTAAACCGGTTTTGTCTGTTTGGGTGTCTGTGGTGTGGTGGGGTGTGGTGGGGTGTGCTGGGGGGCAGAAACTTCACAAACACTCACGTTTGTTCACAAAGACTTTAAGGAGATTGTGTCATTGATGTTAATCATTTGTATATAACTACATATAACTTTATGTGTATGTGCACTGAATTGCCAAGTGTTAGCAATTTAATGATTTTAGAGCAATAATTGTACTTTTGCCTTTTTTCAGGGGAAAAAAATATCCACTCGTAATAATAGTAAGAGTAGTTGACTTAACTTCACTCTGACTTGTTTTATTTGTAACTTGTTTTTGTTTGCGCAAATCATATTTTTTCTTTCAGGCACTGTGGAGGCTGCCTGGCTGATGGATATTTACATGCAGGCAACATCCGGGGCGACCAGCAGGGTACCCTTGTCCCCAATCCTTAGAGTGAAGGACCCCATCTGGGAAAAACTGAAGCGGACAAACTCATCTCTCATACATATCTCCAGGTACAGAGCAATTTTACTCAAGAGGTATTGATATTTTCTCAGGTGGTACTTTTGTGGTACTACTTTTTTTTCTCACCTAAAGATGTTCCCATCATTGTTAAACTAGAATTAGTTGGTGGGCATGGGATCTGGATTGGCTGGTCTATTCCAAGACTAAATAAAAATTCCAATGAAATATATGTAGATATTATCATTTATAATCAGTTCCTGGACAGTCTGATGATTTTGCTGTTCTAAAGTGCTGTTTTTCTCCGTTTTCATCCAACTTTAAGAGGAAAGGAGCAAGTGGAGTTCTTCCTCCCTCTAGTGGCGGGACTATATAACAACCACAACAATCTTGACTTCGTGTCCAACCTAAACTACAGCAGCAGTGACTGGGTCTTGGTGTGTGGGGCTAGCAAACTCTCTGTGCTGAGGGAGAGAGACGTGCACACTGAGTGGACTGTCGAATCTGCTGCAATGCACAGGTGAGACGGCGAACCGAAGGAGACGTGAGGGAATGCTGGAGAAAAAGTGTTTAAAAGGGTGTTGGATTCAGCCACACTGTACAGGCCTCTAGTGGGCAAAGACATCCTTTGTCTCCAAACCAGAATGTTACCAATGCCCCCCCCCCAGATCTGGTGTCCCAATTGCCCCCCCCTCAGCCGCTGATTAGGCCTGTGATTGGAACAATTGTCTGTGATATATACAGGGAATTGTTCCTATATTTAAATATATAAAATAATAATAATAGTAATTATTATTATTATATATGTATAATATATAATTATATATTATATATAATTTTATATACACACATTTTTTTTATAAACTGGATGCTTGACTCCTTTGTGTGTCATGCCCGGAACCCTCCACACTAAAGTGAGGGTATAGGTGTAGAGTGTGATTGAAGTCAACCAGAATTAATTTTCTGTGTTGTTTTCACTCAGTCGTCCAACCCCAGGCCAGTTCAATGAGGATGGGATCCCAGACCTTCTTATCCAGCTGTCTGTTGCTACTGGCGTCAGAAAGGTATTGAACAAAAAAATCAGCCCTGCACAAAATAATAATTCAGTTATTGTAAGTCTTACAATGGTGAGATGAACTACTCATGCACCCCTTCACAAACCTCTCACAGGTTCAGGCAATAGATGGCGCAACTGGGAAAAGCTTGTGGGAGGCCGAATTTGTGTGTCCACTTCAGGTGTTGGAGGGTTCCTCCCTCATGACCACATCTGGCCTATCAGTCTTCCTCTTCTGGGCCGGTGACCTCCAACCACCCAAGAACGTCACCAGAGCAACTGTAATTAAACATTTGCATTCTTTTAATTAGTCATTGGTATAACCAAAGGGATATTTTTTATAATCTGCTAATTTACTTTAAGGGATTATGTATTATTGCTTATATAAGGTTATTAGTGTACAAAGTAGTTTATTACGAATTTACTCAACCCCTTAATCTGGCTGCTGTTTCACAGGTGTCTCCAGGTGATCCAGTACTTCGCAGACTGTACTTGCTGCACTCTGCATATCCCACAATCCTCCTGGAGCTTGCAAGCACCACAGACACAATACTCACCGCTGCAGGTGAGGAAGATTCTGTGGCTGCCTAATTGTTGTAACTAGTTTTTTATTTAAAGAAAATGAATTATGTTTTAGCACAAACGTCAGTTAATTGTAATGCACGTCTCCTGAAGGAAAAATGTTTATTGTTTATTAATGTTTATTAAAATTGTATTATATTAACATTAATTATTTGTAACACCAAAATATTGATTATTAAGCTTTATCTTGTGTCAGGCTTAATTAAGTAGTAATCCCTGATCTAAAGTGATCTGATTTCTATGGTATTTTTTGTTAAAGCATTTTATACTCCTTGTATCTCTGAGAGCTTCCCCCAACCCCTGACTTCCACTCTGATCTATAAATGGCACTAAGGTCTTTGTGTAACAGTCTGCCTATCCTCCTCTTTATCTCTCCCTCCCTCCCTTTCTCTCTTTCAGTTAGTTACCAGGAACAGCAGAAAGATGCTTCCTATGTCACCGTCTCCTCTAGGGCCACCCCTGCTCTGAAACCGGGGGCTCAGGTGGTCAAGAGCCGGAGTCTGAGGGCCTCCATTGCGGGGAGCCGTATCGTGAGGCTGGGCGAGCCTGGACGAGCGGGTGGACGCGTCAAGCCTAGCGCTTTCGAGATCGAAAAGTTCTTCAGAATGCTCTCCTTCCGCCAGCATCAAGTGAGTAAAAAGAGCCATGGACGGGGGCTATTTTCGTATTTGTCTCTTTGACGTTATATTAAATTTAATCACCAGTGCCATATGCAATATATATGATTGGATTATTACTGTATTTAAAGAAAAATCTTTTTTTTTGTCTGCAGTGAGTTGAAGCTGATGATTGATCTACAACTTAGAGGAGCTGCACAAAGTTTTAGAAGACCACTAGATGGAGCCACACCCATGAAGAAGGTATCGGGTCCAAGGTTTTGCAAGAAGAGAGAAAGGGGATCACATTCTCTTTTCCGTTTTCCATGCTTTTTGTCCACAAATGTTTTTATTTGCCATTGAATCTTAATGTTGAGTTCTTGAAATATTGTAAAGTTTTTTTTTTTTTATTATCATAAATTTGAAAGTTTGATTCCTTTTTTAAAGTGAGTTAGTGTTTAGGCTGCCCCCCCATACACAAACACACACTTGCTGCAGAACACATACCTTTGCTAAACACTAACATGGTTCACAAAATAATTTAACGTTGCCTGAACCTTACAGTATAAACAATATGAATTTAGCCTGCGTAGTTCTTCATTAACAAAAAAACTATACAAACCACACCACATCAACATTCACAATTTCTTTCAGCAATGGGGTAAATTCAAATGTACACACATATTCCACGCTTCTGCGCACGTCTCGTCTGTACAGTACAATGTGAGCGCACTGTCAAGTTTGTACATATCTGTCTTCTGTACAGTATTTATTGGTAAGTGTTTTTTATCTTAGGCTACCTTTTAATGGCGGTACGATTTAATGGTGGAGTTGCTGATGTCCATAGAACAGAAAATGTTCTCTCCTTTATAATTTTACATGTTTTTTTTTTTGAGGTGCTGATGGCTTATTTAACTAATCCGAAAGCCTACTCTGCCACAAATGAGGTTGAGTTAATCAAGTTGTTGAGAATGACCACTGCTCTTCCGTTCACCACTGTTCTGAGGAAATTTAGGAAATTTGTGTTAAAATGCAGAATAATTCATTAAAAAAAATAAAAATAAAACATTGTTCTGCTTTTTATTGTTTTGAGTGCACTAGCCACCTATCAAAACACCGAAAAGTAACCTGGGTTAATAATCCAGGAATATTTATTTATTTATTTTTAACACATGTTAAGGAAATGGTAATAAATATCCACAAGCATTTTATTGTTTTGATAACTACTAATACAATAACCTATGGAGGTGCATACATTTTAATGTAGAGTTTTGTATTAGGGATTAATGTGTACGGTGTTGTTAACGTGCATAACTTAAGAAAGGAGAAGAGTAAACAGAGATCATTCCAGGCTCAATGTGTGAACGGGAAGGCGTCCATCAACAAAATAGTCAGCATTCATGTATGCATCTTATTTTTACTGATTTAAAAAATGCGTTGTAAAATACAATTTGCCAAACCCACCACCGTAAGTTAAGGGTACCCAAGTACTCAACTTCTTGATCTGACAAAAATGTCTAAATAAAAACGAATACAGCTTGCTGTTTGTTTTCTGTCTATTGCAGTCGTTACTAGGGCGTTTTCTGTTAGTGTATTGTTAATTAAGGGTGTGACCTGGATAGGCTGACAGAGGTGCATCAACTGCGTACCCACAAGGGTGTGTTCAAAAGTCTGTCATTTAAACCCTCCCACTGTGCACGTCAGTTAAAGTACGGAAGCGATATAATCAAGGGTAGGGAAAATGGCGTCGGTTGTGTGTCGTTTTACCAGACTCTCAGCGCTGCGAAACACTGGGCTTTTGACAGGCAACAATGGCCCAAAATGCTCAAGATTGAGTCAGTGTCGAAATGCAGTAGCCACGTCATCAGGCGCCGTTCTACCTAACCCTGTTAAAGTAAGTCAACTTTCATTTTTAAAAAGGTTAATTTGTCTGTTTAGTGTAGGAAATGTGTTCACAGTTCTGTGAAACTACAGAGGTATCTTATTTAACCAGATAAACTAATTAGGATTGGTGCACAGAATGCGCCAGGTGAGACCTAAGGTTGCTTGGAAACTAAAGATGTTTCATTTAAGAAAACTGGTTGTTATAAATGCAGCAACTGATTGTGACGTCCTTTTACAATTTATGTCTATATCTACTCTTTTTTTACGGCAAACTTCATCGAGCACAGTACTAAATAATACTTACATTCATAGCGCGTTACCTGTTATACTATAGCATAGAAACACGGTAACATCTATAAACCTACGATTAAGTAAATGATAACAGCTCAAAAATATTGTATTTTGCTATGTTTCTTTATTTTCAGACATCTTTTGGTCTTGTGCGAATGACTGTGGTCGTATTGCCTTCGGTGTATGTGGGAACGCTTATAAGCAAAAACTTCGCCGCCTTGCTTGAAGAACATGATATCTTTGTTCCCGACGATGACGACGACGACGACTAGACTTGATTGGGTAAGGATGGTAAAAATACTCAAACACACATACTTTTATAGTACGATTCTAGTGTACTTTGTGTGTTGATCAATTAACATGGATAAGTAATGTACTCTATTCCCTGCATCCTTTCACTTGTTAATTTGCTCCCTATCTTAAATACGAGATTTTGGGCAAAATTGATTTAATTGATTAATTTATAAGACTGGGAGCGGGCCTACGCGAATTGACTAGCGCGTCGTTATTAAGAACAAAACTATAGATCGGGGCTGCACAAATTTTAATTTGGCGTTTGTCTCCACAGTGTGTTCTATAACCATGCCTTGCACGCACAGAAAAACTGTAAAAATGAGCACGATTGCTGATGACGTCAACACTTTTGCCTTTGTGTATGGAGACCTGGAATTCTACTAGAGTCCGAACTTGACTACGAATTACACATTAAGCTACTCGGTTAATTACGTGAACTGATGTCTTAATAAAAATGCAATTTTTTGGTATGTTTAAGTTCCTGTTTGCTCATTTGAATGTCTAAAAGCCAAAAGTTTTAAAGACAATTATTAAAAATGTAAATTTTATGTGGTCAGACAATTATTTCTTAAACATATGGACTTTCTCTAATACAAATATAGTTAATATGGACGTGGAAAACCGCTTCAGTTGTTGAATTTATGGAATGAGACGCAGACAGCAGGTAGGGTAATCGGGCATATATTTACAGGTCTATAATGGTCAATATAATTTTTCAAGTTTAAGTCAGGGTTGCCTCAAGGATCATGTCCACTGTAAAATTTGGAAAGGAAGTCCGTAGGGCGTGGCGTCTCCGTCTCGTGGAAGTAGCGCATCACGTGGGTCTTCTGTTTCCACACATTTATGGTCTCCTGCAGCTCCATCTTCCCCTGAGGAGGAGGAGGAGGAGTAAAACAAGGAACCATGAAAGGGCTGAGGGACCAGTGTCAACCTCGTTACACAGAAGACAAACCGTTAAAGTATAAACGGCTAGGTTTCTCAGATATTAATAGAAAGTGGATTATGGAAGTCCGTAAATAAAACAGAGCCACATCTCCAGTTTTGGGTACAGTACAACAACCATATTAAACAAAGATTCTAGATTATTAAACAGCCCTAGAATAATTGGTTCAATACTTTAACCATACCTAACTCTCATGCAAAAAGGCGAAATTTTTTCGGTTAGACTCAAACAGCAGATATTCGTGTACTATATGTAGCCCTAGAGTGTAGCCCACTGTCTGTGGGAACATTGTCAGTCTGTGGACTATAGCTCTGTGAAGTTCTTTTGACGGTGTTCAATAATTCAGGATTTTCACAGCCCAGGTTGTTCCGAGTTGCCATTTCTTTATGCTTTGAAATCACAACCAATGCCCATGCTAATCCATAACACATAGCTAAAAGCACAGCCTGCTAACGCATACAAAACCAAATATTTTACACTCCAATTACTGCTAGACTAACACTAATTACTTAATGTTTTATTTTCAGTCATTTCTGGATGTGAGCCAGATACTGACAATTGTTAAGCTCATGATCACAAATGATTAGATTCTCTTCAAAATCACACACATCAAACACTTAATAAATGTCACACTGGTCAGTAGTGTGTATTAATAAACAAAAATAAATTAACTTCATCATCTCGTGCACAACAAATGAAGCACACACAAATATAATAAAAAAAACGTTTACCTTAACCACTAGCATGTCAACGACTCGTGGGTCAGTGATGTGTCGGTTCTTATCAAACATCTCCCGCACCTTTTCTCTGCCCTGACGAGCAGATATATCCAGCTGGAACATTGTCACTGAATAAAAAAAATAAAAAAAAAGATTTTTTCAGTTGGTACCTAGAGTGACTGCACCACTCAATACAAAATCACTGTGAGAGAGAATAAATAGCATAGTGTAATGGTTACAGTCTCACTCAAAATGTACATATGGTTGGAAAGTTAAAAACCACAGTAGTGAGAGACTTAAAAATGTCGAGGTTATCAGAGAGTGCTACGGAAGCTTGCTGCAATTTTTTAACTTAAGTCTTCACAACAGTTCATTTAATTATCATCATCATCATCATCTTACACAGATAAAAATATAACACAACTTATTTTTTATTCTAAAGTTTCCACTAACGGCATAAATAAATTCTAAACATTGAGCATAGAGCAGGTGCTAGAATGTCACTTATAATGATAAACTTTTCATATCCTTTCTGCACAATACGTACGCATATGGTTATCTTTCTAGAGCAACTATGTGAACTTTTTTTTAAACACTAATTTTAACACTACCTAGTTAAATAAAAACCGTTTGTGGACACGAACTCCAGCTGTGCAGTAGGCCGAGTACATTTCTTGCGAGCTAATATCTCGCCACGACCTTGACGTTTACTTGTCTAGCTAGCTGACATAACTAGAAAGCTCTACCAAATATTTTCACCTGCATTCGGAACTTCTCGATACCAGGCTCGGTACAGCTCTCGAACACGACGTTTGGCTTCATCTAAATCTCTGCTGAAAATAGGTTTGACAACACGGACAGCGCCGCTGGCTCCACGACCAGCCGCTACAGACGCCATGTTTGTTGTCGGTGTGCGACACCCCCTTTTTCATCTTACGAATTGAAACCGAACCTATGTATTCACTGGTGCCACCTAGAGTACTGGAGTGTCAATTTAATTACTGTGTCGTTTATGTCTGGGGTGGTCGAACCCAGGCTTAGAGAGTAGCGATATGTCTCCGTTCTTTTGTATCTTATTTACACTGGAAAACCCCAGATGAAATAATTTCCCTTGCAAATAATGATTTCAAAGAAAAAATCAAAGAAGCAAGCTGGGAAGAAAACCTGGAGACACTGACTCCTAAGGGTCTGGATTGGCCATCCCTGGTTAACAGAACATATTCATCAAAGGTGGTTAAAATCTCTAAACATTCTTTAATTATTGTAAGTACAATGTCTACTCTAGAGGAACAGGCTAGGCTAGGGATATAACTGATATGTTAGTCCTGGAGGACAATTTGGATGGACCATCTTTGAAGGGCTACAATGCCTAATAATATTCAGAATATACACTCACCAGCCACTTAGGTACACCTTGCTATTACCAGGTTGGGCCCAGTACATTTTACCTTCAGAACTGCCTCAATTCTTCGTGGCATAGATTCAACAAGGTGCTGGAAACATTCCTGATTTTGGTCCATATTGACATGATAGCATCACACAGTTGCTGCAGATTTGTCTGCTGCACATCCGTGATGCAAATATCCCATTCCACCACATCCCAAAGGTGCTCTGTTGGATTGAGATGTGGTGACTGCGGAGGCCATTTGAGTACAGTGAACTCATTGTCGTGTTCGAGAAACCAGTTTGAGATGACGTGAGCTTTGTGACATGGCACATTATCCTGCTGGAAGTTGCCATTAGAAGATGAGTACACTGTGGTCATAAAGGGATGGACATGGTCAGCAACAATACTCAGGTAGGCTGTGGCGTTTAAACGATGCTCAGTTGGTACTAAGGGGCCCAAAGCATGCCAAGAAAATATTTAATTTCACTTTAATGTTCGGTTTTGTTGAGATATAAAAATTTTATTATTGTCAAATTAGTTACCTTAGGGGGCACTTCTTCAAATGAACAAACAAATGTAATTAACCTGTATTTTATTTTTGATTTTATTAAAATGTTGGTACTTTACAGAGATGCAATGTACGATTACATAACTCTCACTGTCAATAATTATAAAAGACAGATGTGGGTGATCCCATTCTCACAAAAATGTGTATGTATATATGTATATATATATTCTATATACACATATATAAAAACAACATTGGCTCATTGAAGCAACACTAGTTTGTTGAGGCTCTCTCTCTCTCTCTCTGACACTCACACACACACACCACTAATGAGTCAACATTAGGTGTTTGCACAGGGCAATCAGTTCAACGTTCAGTTTATAATCACCCAAGACAGTACACATTAACCCACATGTAAAGGATGTGTCTTGCACCTATGTCAATTGGGCATTTATGTATACAGAAACACATGGAGGCACTTCCACAACAAGGTTCCTCCTGACCTCTCAGATAAAAAAAGCTAACAGCAAATAGAGGTTTTAAAAAAACAAGGTAAAACATTAACAAAATAAAAATGACAGGTCAAAATGCTGTCCATAAAATCTCCCTAACAGCTTTGTAACACGATGTTCCTGACCCCATAATAAGTTAAGAGGATCTGGATTTCCAAAGTCCATATACATTAGCTTCTCCCTAAATGATGACAGAATCTTACGTTACACTTATAGTGATGGAACCCTTGACTTGAGTGTAATTTTACAAAGCACAGCTGAAATATACAGCAATCCAATAGCACAGGCAAAAAAGTAAATTCAAAAATAATAATAATAATAATAATAATAATA
>JAOVYW010018943.1:3119-23709 GCA_025775045.1 Hiodon tergisus | reverse complement strand
CTTTTGACCTCATCTTTCTCTCTCTGTACGAGTGGTACCTGAGACTCCACCACTTTTGACCTCATCTTTCTCTCTCTGTACGAGTGGTACCTGAGACTCCACCACTTTTGACCTCATCTTTCTCTCTCTGTACGAGTGGTACCTGAGACTCCACCTTTTTCCTGTATTAGTGGTCGCCCCCTACACCAACGCTACCTGCCTGAATGCATAGTGCCATCTGTAAAGTTTAGAGAAGGAGGAATAATGGTCTGGGGCTGTTCTTCATGGTTCGGGCAAGGCCCCTAAGTCCCAGTGAGGGTAAATCTTAGTGCTACAGCATACAATGACATTCTGGATGATTCTGTGCTTCCAGCTTTGTGGCAAAAGCTTGGGGAAGGCCGTTTTCTTGTTTCAGCATGACGATGCCTCCATGCACAAAGGGAGGTCCATACAGAAATGGTTTGTCGAGGTGGGTGTGGAAGAACTTAACAAGCCTGCACAGAGCCCTGACCTCAACCCCATCGAAAACCGTTTGGCTGTCTTGGAATGCTGACTAAGAGCCAGGCCTAATCTCCCAACGTCAGTACCTGGCCTCATAGCCATTAATATGGAATCTCCACATTAATGCCCTTGATTTTGGAATGAAATATTCGACGAGCATGTGTCCACACACTTTTGGCTGCGTGGTTTCATTGAATCACTTGAGGTAAAAAGGTTATGAAATTATTATTTCTGAGGATATCAAAGCAATTAATAAAACAATGCATTGACATAATGAGTACTGGCAGATATTTTACTGGAGCTTGCACCCTGAAGCACCGACAAAATATCGGCTGCTGCTCATTAGGCCAAATAACTCATTATTACAAATAACATACCTAAATGATGTGTGTCAAATTTTAACCATGCAAAATGAAGCATGCAAACACCTTTTGTGGCAAATGCACTCAAAATGAACCCTGACTTTTCTAATGATGAACATGAATTCCCTGAAAACCGACACAAAAACTGTTTAGGAAATGAAAAACTGTATCAGGAACATCTTGTGAAATCATTAAGGAAGCCTTGGTAATTCAACTATAAACTCATGATGATTAAATATGTTTAATTCATGAGGCATTCGTGTGTTATTAACTCTGTTTATAACATGTCTGACTGTTTCCTCCAACATGAATAACAACTTTCTGCTAGAACTCATCGGGACTTCTTAAACGGTCTGCCTCAAACACAAACCTTCTTCGCAAATCAATTCCTCGGGAACAACCAAAGTTATTCATTCATGCTCTGAAACCGCTTACCGAACTCAGAGTGACGGGGGGCCAAATCTTGACCGCAAGGCAGGGAACAGGATGGGACGCCAGTCCATATTCTCTAACCAAAATATTGATTTTGTGCATGTGGATATCGCAAACCTAACTAAACAAAATGTTACATAATTTTAAAATAACTTTAGGAGGAAAGAACAATGGCAGTCATTATTGTAAAAGTATTTTGTGTGTACTCTTCACTGCAGTTGCTTACTCTTGCTAGAGTAACCTGGCAGGGAATCCAGTCTCCAAACCACAGCACATGAGACACCACCACCTGACAAGACCAATAACTTGTTGAGATGGAGACGCAAGTCCCTAGATCAAGAAGCCAATCAAAATCTTGTCTCAACTCTGTGTGATGACGTCAGCTTTTGTAGCATATATACTGCGAATATTAGCAATCTGAGCTTTCCTCCAAAAAGTGAGAGAAGTGGTTATTTTTTTAGTTCACCTGCAATGAATATAAATGAACTCAGCTCTGAGTGAAGGAATAATATGCCTACTGATCTGTGGGCATTACATCTCTCCTCCACCTACACAACCTCTGAAGAGGAATGAAACCAGAGCACTGAGTAAAATAAATAAATAAATAAATAAATAAATCAGTGGAAATATTCCTTTAAGAACTACTGTCTGCAGATGGACCATTTGTCATTGTTGTCCTTCTAGAATTTTATTTATAGTCATTAGACCCTAATACAGCAGACAGCACATCACGTCAGAGACAGATTCCGTCACATTGTTATAAATATAATCAATTTAATAAGCTCCTCGTATTTTCTGAGTCTAGAACAGGGATATTTAAAGGACCTACCAAAAGCCACTGAAAGAAGAAAAAACATATTTCAATATAGGTAGTTTTATAACACAAATTCTGCTACCAACAAATATTCTAAGACTGAATTCTCAGTTCTCTATGAAAGAGTATTTTTAAAAAGGGTTTAAAAAACAAGATGCATGGAAAACAAAAGTGAGGAAAATTTACAGACATAAAATGGAATTAATGAATCATGAATCAAATTTATTTCTGTTTTTGTGAGTATCTTACTTCTTCCACTGATGAAAAGAGATGGTTCTGGAGTTGGTCCCGGACCCCGCCAGACCCAGCCTGCAGTGGAGGGTATTCCCGTGGACGCAGGTCCAGGGCTGGGTTTGCTGCCGCCACAGCATGGGCAGAGGAGAGTCGTGGCCAGCAGAACGAGACAACTGATGTCATAGAAAGGCAAATTATCCAGAGCCACGCAAATGACCCGCCTTTAGAAATCTCCATGAACGTGGACATTTTTAATCAAACATTTCAAACGTGTGTGCCGACAACAATAAACAATGTAATTTGTCATTGCATTCTTAAATTCTCATGGGTGGACACAATCCAAACTGAAAAGGTCAGATAGATTTATGGAAAAAATGACCCCTCCTTCCACCAGGCTACAACAGGCCTGATATCCATCACGTCAGCAGCATAGTCTTAGCAATAAAACAACAGTCATACGTTACCATAACACCATGACAAACTTTATTATAAGGGCACTGTACCTGAATCATGGCTGTGACATGGCTATAGCATATCTTCTTTCCCTTGTCACCCTGGTCAGGCTCTGTAGCTCCCAGCCCACCCACATTTGCTCCACTGTCCACTATAACAAACCATTTCGACAAACTCGAAACAGAGAGAAGGCCAATGTGTCTTAATCCCTTTACCGGCTCTGGGTCCTTGTGGGGAACACCGCACACATTGGCACAGGATGAAGGGGAGATTAAAGGGTATCAATTCTGCAGCAGAAATGGGAAATAAAGGGCACAGAAGAGTCAAATCACACCGACACAAATTCCCCTCACGACCTAACCGATGTTAGTGGCGCCAACGCACGCAAGCGGGCGGTGTAAAAGGATTTACCCATATTTCTGTCTACACGAAAAAGATAAATTACACAGTTGAACGAAGACAGAAGCAACGTGCTATTTCCAATGATACACACATAACGATGACAAACAGAAGTTTGTCTGATTTCTTAATGTATTTGCGAAAATGTAGATACAGCACTGTCGCTAACAGCTAATCGTTGTAAACTGTTTAATTGTGATCCGGCACTCAGGAGGGACCACAGGTTTCGGCTCTGTTGGTCTTTGGGGTTCCTCATCCTGAACTGGCAGGCTTCTGGTTGTTCAAGGCTTCTATGTCGTTCAATAAAAAAACGATATCTGAATAATGATATTTATCGTGACAGTCTTGTGACAGAGGTCACACACATGTACCCAGGCCATAACTCAAAACAAGCCCCTCCCCCAAACCCAAATTTAAAATGTAAAAATAAATGGGCCTGAAGAATGCTTAATATTCCCTGAGTCTGCAAAAGTTTCAGATATGCATTATACATGAAAATGTGTCCTTCAAAAAAGCAATAATGCAGAACCCAGAGATTAATCTTAAAAGAACACCCCGTATTACAGAGCTATAATGAGAAATAAAAGTTTCTCTAGTGTAGGTCTATATTCAAAAACTGTATCCTATGAATACAGCAAAATATAAAAAAAATACAAAATTAACATCTCAATAAAACCCGAATCAAATAAAAACTCAACCGTTCCCCGGTTAATTTTCTAATGCTTTAATGCCTACGATGTATTTAACTGAAAGTCATTAATAAACATTCCTATGCTTTGTATATTTGCATGACAAGTGATAAAATTAATACATGGACAACTTTTAAGTGGATGTGTCAATCAAAAACAAATCTCAGAAACCGAAAGTCGTTCAAAGGGCATAATTACTCATTGCCTTTGGGGGACGCTATCCTTCGTATGACAAGGTCATATTTCCGGGTGTGTGATATCATTGCTGTTCACATGAGGAAGAGATGCAATCATTGGGACGAGAGAGAGAGTGGGTCGGAGGGAAATGATTAAACTGGAACTGTCAAAGCTGACGGGGTTTGCTATTATACAGCAGAGAACAGATGTTTCTAGGATTCTCTAGGAAAAGCTTAAAAGAAGGTCCCTTGCCATGTAATTGTAAACAAAGAGGAAAGAAATACATTGTGAATATTGTTGCTTGTAACAAGCTGTTTGTAACACATGAATGATAAAGCGTGCAGATTAATCAGAGGAATGCCACCAACCCTGTGTGCTGTTCATTAACTAGATAAATCAAACACACACACGAAAACTGCAAGGACTGCAAAGAAAACATATGCAAATTTAATTAAACAAAAAAAAGTGTTCTGTTTGATGTATCGAGCACATATTTGTACATTTTACTACGATCATCCACCAGAAGGTGCTAGGTAAATACAGACCTGTGTTTCATCTCCGGGTTCATAGCCCTGTGGCAGACATATATGGAGCTCTAGATACGATCCTCTGCAAAAGAATTGTGTTTCTTAAATGAGAAAGGGAAATTAAAGCATTTTTTTGACTCGACACTTAAGTTTGCTGAGGGTTTTGCAGCATAGAGACCACAATCATCCTGGCGCCAATCCACATGCTTGGCAACACAGCACTTGCCTGCCAAATTATAGTACACAGGAGTCCCACTCTACCCAGAATCAGATATACATTTTCCCTGCATTGCACTGAGTTTACAAAATACTGATAGGGTAGGCACCTCTAGAGGTACACTGCCTTCCTGTGTACCTCTAGACTGGAAGGCAACAATAGTAGACTTACCGTCGATAGCCAGAAATAACTAACTATACTTATTTATATGTGATTGTATAATCGCTTATTTTTCTTATACTCCATTTAAATAACAGACCAATATTTCTATTCTAAAAAATAGTCAATGGGGAACAATTACAGTGTTTTATTTTGATACGTTCATCTGAATGGTATGCAAATGTAGAACAGGACCAATCCTTTTAATAGGATGCACTGAGACCTTGAATCCATTCCCTAGCAACGTTGCTCTCTTGTAGTGTCTGACCAGCGGATCTCACGTGTAATCTGGCTCAGTCCTGGAGGAGAGAAAAGGCTTGATTCTGGCAACCTGAAGAGTCTATTTGTCAAACCAAGGGTGGAGGCATTCCATTTAATCTATTCAAGATCAGCAATGAATTTGAGAGTGGTTGGCTTTTGCGAGCAAAGGTCAGCAATCCTTGGTATGGAATTCAAGTAAATGGCAATTCAAGTAATCAATCCATGTTAAGGATAGATTTTTAATTATTCTGTTACTTGGACTCTTTATGCTATACATCAGTCATTTATCAAAACCACAGAAAATTCTCATAAACACTACAAAGTATCAGGATCATTAGCAAATTAACTTGCTGGTATAAACTGAATAGTTGAATTGATGGCTAATTACACATTTCACTACGTATTCAGAATGGCGAGGGGAGAAATATTGCTCTGAGCATTTTTTTTGGAGCAATTTCTATAAGTCATACCCCAAAAAGAAGCATGTTTAAGAAGCTACTTGGTGCAAGGGATCCCTCCGGTTTTTTGGAGAATTTAGAGGCAACATCTGTGTTGTCCCCTCAACCCCTGGAATGTAAAATAAATGAAAAGTGACAGATCCTCAGAGTCCACCACAGGAGGTGGCTGATGTTGGGGACTCCAAAATCTCTGGCCTGCAATTGAAGCACGCAGAGTGTCTCAACCCCGGCCGTTCCTCTTCTGGACATCATGCAGTTCCGGTGTTACGTTTCGGTTTCATGAACACAAAATGAACACCTTGGCTATCATCACCTGATGCCTGTCTGTCCTCCAGTGTCAGTGATTTCAAGTACCATTTAAACCCCGATCACTTAATTAAACACTGCTGATTGCCTGTTAATATTGCTACATTATTCAGAAGGATCATGTTGCACTGCAGTTACTATCGCTGATGAATATATCATGCAAGCGATGTATGAATGCTTATGAATGCAATGAAAGTTTCAGTGACAGGGTGGAGACATGTATGTGTTAATACATGTATGTGTACGTACCTAAAGGAGCACTCTCGGGCCACACAGGGGTCAGCTGTGCGGAGAGGAGCTGCTCAAGGGGAACAGAAAGGAACAGAAAGGAGCATCCCTCGAGTGAAGCCAAATAGAGTTCCATGTTCCATGTGTGCGCTGCAAGTCAGCAGTCTTTATACGAATTTTACACTGAAGATAAGTTCTGAACCAACCTGTCTGGGAGTTGTGGTTCGGGTGAATTTAACTTCCTGTTTGCTGTACCCTTTATACCGTTTTGATGCTCAGTAAGTTGCTGTTGTCTCCATGTTGCCCTACCAGTTTCATGTAGTGGCTGCATGTAAGTATGTCAGAGCGTCTGCTAAGTAAATAAAGTGTAATTGTAAAACTGAAGATGTTTCTCGAGGACCGCGGCGGGTAACGGTGACATCGACCATTTCTCCAGTGGATTAAAATTGAGGAAGTTGATTTATCCGGCAGGACACATTAAAATTAATCACCTAGTCATATGAAGCCATGTCTTGGTTTGTTTCTGTCTTCAGTTTTTTCATCACTCTGTCATCCTCCTCTTTATTCCATTAGTAGTTTTTCACAGCTGCATTGAGACCAGCAGTGGGGAGACGTCAAATCGCACAGACTCAGGCTGGGGTTTTTTAAGTGACTGCTTCGCCTGGCTCTTCAGGTGCCATGCAAATAACATATTGATTCCTGGGGAGAGGATGCAGTAGTACCAACTCAGAACTCAGTTTCAAGTTCTCCAGAGATGCACTTTGTGTAGAAGGATTTAAAAAAAAAATCAATTTAATTCCTTCCTTTTGACTAGTAAAAACTTTTTAAGTAAGAGAGGATGTGATGGAATGGCTGGAGGGTAGATGGAGGACGAACAAACAAAAAAACTCCAAGGAATAGAGTTCATTAGGGTGTATGTCAGTAAAGATGAATTACTACACAAGTATTGTACGTTATCTGTCCTTTGATAGCCCTACTCACATTAGCTGGTTAACGGGTTTTGATCCATAGGGGCAGATTCAGTGCACTTTACACTGTGCACCCGCTGTCAAGGGAATCGAGGCAAAATGTGCCGTAATTGAATAATCTATGTCACCCATAAGCAATTCTACGCTGAAATGGTTAATTTATATGCAAAGTAGGTGCGTTGCATGCGGGTGATTCACACAGACCGTGGCTAAATTATGAAGGGCAATTAAACGTGAACACTTTCAGGCCCCATCGCTGGCGGTAAAATCATTAAAGTTACTGAACTTTCCATGCTGTGTGCAAACTTCACAAACGACGTGCCAGCTGTCTCCGCAGCGAGGCACAGACGTCGCCACCGCCGCAGAAGACGCAGGAGAAAATCATTTTTACGTACAAGCGCATCTGTCTTTCAGTCGAGTGAGACGTAAATAGTTTGTTATCACAAGCTAAGAGTCAGCGAGTTGCTCCAGGAGCTCAAAGGCAATATTGAACCTGCTACCTAAAGCTATCGTTTAATAACTTGTAATTGTTCGCTTTGCAAGCCCCGGCTGCTCTTTCCTGTGGGCATTTCCAGTATAAAGTTGCGTACGCCCAGCCATCAACATGCGGGGACGAATCAGATGTTTTCAGTAAGCCTTTTTTTCCTGAGAAGAGGGAGACACATGACACTTTCATGCAGGAGACACTTTCATTTCCTGAGATGCCTCTGAGTGTTTGTCTGATTATGCATACTACCTTAATATATCTTAACCTGCAATGGAAGGATTTAGAAGAATAGTACAAAATAGCCCTTATACCTTTGCTTTTATATGTATTGCTTTTTTGGGGGTGGTGTTGACCTGAGGACATTACACAACGAGACTGGCAAAAATCCAAACCAGAATGGATTTGGCTCCATACCTGTTTTGTTGTTGTTGACCTGTATAGTATTTCTGAGCAGAAAAGTATAAAACAGATAATTTACTGGAATTTTGTGAGCAGAAGAGGTTGCTGTCAAGGTTATGTTTAAAAGTGAGATACGTTTTCCGTAGAATTCAGTTAAAAAGGCAACTGTTATTTTTTTGTGTTGTTTTCTTTTGCTTTCCCTGAAGCAGTTATAACCACTATTTTTAACCCAGACGCTACGGTCATCTGTGTCCCTGACTGGAGAATCGAACCGAAAGAGACGTTTTCTCCACTGTAATGATCACCCCGTTTACTTAGTCCCACATACAGCACTGCACTTATTCCATGTTAGATCTATACATACAAAGTTCTCAAACCTGGTGTTTGTGAAAACCAGGAGAGATTGTTTCTAGTCCAAATAATGATGTCAATCAAATTATCATGATATTAGCAGACACTGAATGAAAGCAATTGCAAAATTGCTTAATAGCAACATACTACATATACTACATAATATACTACAATATACAATAAACTACATAGTCTAGGACCTTTATCATCGAAATGCTTCCTAAATGAATTATGCATGTTTCGCATTCTTAACCCAACGTCTAGTGAACCTATTTTATTTATATAATTTATTATTATCATTATTATTATTATTATTATTACACACAATACCTATATGACTTTTTAGTACACACCACTGTAAAAATCACTCTCCATAAATTGTTATTATTGGTCCCAGTGCCCGGGGGAACAGTGGACCCATACTTGTCATAACTAATTGATGACAAATTAAGGTCAGGGGGAAAGAAAAACGGCTGCTCCCTACCTCGTTAGGCCCAAAAGCCCAAAAAGAAAAGAGTGGAAAAGGTGGATTCAAAGGCACACAAGCCAACCCCAAAAATAACCTGCAGCAGCAAGAGGCACAGGGTGTTTGAATATCCATTCCCCAGAGCTTCATGACTGGAGGACAGGACAGGACAGGACAGGTCTTCAGGGCAGTGGTTAATGACAGGGTGCATCGATTGCCTGGGACATTGTTTTGATGCTTAATAACCTTTTATTGTTTCTTTAAAAACTTGCTAAGGGAAAACTAACTGATCAAATAAAATAAATAAAAAACCTTAAACCTTAAAAACCTGGAAGAATGTAAAAGGTATTTTTCAGAAGACTAAAAAGCCCTCTGCATGTCCTCAAAACATTGAGTGTTTATGTCAGGCTTTTATAAAACTAAAGTATCTGTCAAGCATCACTCAAATTATACTATTTGGAAAAAACCCAGGATTAGTGTATTTTTCATATTTATCATAAAAGCCTTTATGACTGGTGTTGAAGACCGAAAATTCAAAAGGCATGTGTAATTATGCCATCTGAAAGATGAGGTGGTAATTATTTTGGCATTTGTGAGTAAAGGGCAGCAGAGATATTAAAGTAGCGTGAGAGACGTCACGCTTCATACCGACTCATAGAGCGATCATCATTTAGTTATTCAGTCTTTGGGATTTTGAAACGGGCTCTTGGCGCCCCATGTGGCGTGTGTGCGATGGGCGCTAATCAGACTGAGCTCACACTGAATGAGGAGCGTCCAGGTCACAATGTCAGGTGCACAGACACGCGTGATTTGGTTATGTAATGTGGTTGTGTAGGGTGCCGTTTCAAAGCAGCGTTCCATCAAATTATTCACTTTCCTGATGCCTTTCCCCTGTGGCTGACACTACATGCTGTAAGAAAAAAGAATCGGTTTTGTATCTCTATCAGTAATACAGAGGTCTGAGGTGTTGCAGCGACCTTAAATCTTCCATGGCTCATCTTTTTGAAAAAGACTAGCCATTTAAAATACACTATAAATAGCTCTTTTTGAAAAAGACTAGCCATTTAAAATACACTATAAATAGCTCTCTTTAAATACACAAAATATTTGTGAAGTAACTTTAACTTACAGATATGAGCTGGAACCAAATCAAAACTTTGGCAATCCGCTAATGGAATTTTAGATCGACTTGAATCCTGTTGAGAATTTATGGCGAGACTGTCCGTAAGGGGTCCCCTACTAAACTGAGATTCGCCAGAATGGGCAAACATTGCTCCCAGCCAGTGCTCAAAGTCAGACGAGACTCACAGCTGTTATTGTTGCCAAACCTGCCACAATTTCTTTATTGTCTATGGGTTGTTAAAACTTTTGCAATCAACACATTTTATACAATGAATCACTTGTGTGGCCCTTAGTCAAAGTCTCTAATAGTAGAAATATATAATATCAAGCCCTATCTGAGTTATAACTTTATGTGAATACTGTCCTTTGAGAAACCGACATTGATTGTTATGTTATGATGGCAGTTCTCACAATGGCTCGATTCAACCGTTAACAATAGATTATTATAGTGTTTTTCTTATAGGAATTATAGTTAGTTTCTGTATTTTTTCTAATGCTTCCACTTGTCATCCAATTAACAATAGCAATCTGAATAATTGTAATGCTTGTTAATCAACATTTATTTTTTGACGCGTGAGCACATCGAGTACGCGCCCCTAGTCCGGACGCAGTCACATACAGTGAAGAAACCAGTTTATAGCCTTTGATTTTCATTTTGCAGAAATACACACTTGTGGAGAATAAGTGAAAGAAACTGAACTCAAAACGGCAAAACACCCTTATGGGTACAAACCAAAAATTAAGATTTAAACCACTGCCATAAACCAAGAAAATCAAACAGACTTTGGCTGTTTACAGTCTGGTTCACTTTATGTGAATTGCAGGTTCTGATAACTTAAAAGAAAGACACTTTTGATGTAATTCACATCAAGTAAACCAGACTCCTGCAGTGTGAATGGCTGTGATCTTTTGAATTTATATTTTCAAAGGACCTTTAGGTGTATATTTATATATTCTAGGGCTCACATAAATAGTCATTTCACTGCTTAAGTTTTGCTTTTAGTGGGACGGGAATATCTCATGACCGTGTGTCCAATAGGCACCCTTTGTATGCTGCTAATGATTAATACTGCTGGGGCCACACTACTTCATTTTGGGTTACTATTACCGTCCCTATTTAAACAGTAACAATGTCACTATTTTCTCTCCCTCGTTCTCTGACAACACCCTGGCTGCAAGAGAAACTAAACCTCTAAAACAGCAATCTCTCGCAACCTGAGACGCAAGCCACCTAACCGGACACAGTCCTATCTGCTGCTTGCCGCTAACTGAACCCTGCAAGTTTAATTTAAAACCTGTCCGGCCTGGCCTTCCAGGAGTCTGTCTCGACTGCGTGTGGAGTCAGGGAATAATTTTCAGTTTTTCCCCCATACTCGCTCTGGGATTATTTGATTCCCTCTGGATCACCCGTTCTTTCTTGTTAATAAAAGCATCCAGCTTGCACTGTTTCAGCTGGTGGGCGCACACACCGTATGGCCGGTGGAAAGGGTTTTCCAACCTTTTTTCCGACCTTGTAGCTTTGGGCCTACTACTGTCCGACACACCCTAGCCCGGAGTTGAAAAACCGCCCCTGATTTGGTCCACTTTAGTCAGTCGCCTGTTGTCTGGGAGCAGACGGAGAACTCGTTTCATGTTCAAATCCTCATCCCAGTCTTGAGCAATCCAACCCAGGTTCCCCATCCCTCCTACAATTTACAATTTCGCAACACACCTGAACAACTGCAGCCTGGGATTTCTGTTGCAACTCTAAGAAATTAAGGAAAATGTAAGGGCATTCTAGCTCACCAGCTGTACTGGACAATGCATCAGTGTTCCTGCTCGGGGGTTCTGGCCTGTAACGGATATCATTTACGTCAATAAAACTTACGATATAATTTTTTTCCTCATCAAGAAAGAGACATGAAATATATAAAAAACAAATAAAATCATCATATTAATCATTATGTCAACTATATATCAATAAATCATCTCAGGGCATCATGACTCATTCACAATGCTGCCAGGTTCTGTAAGCTAGAGAGCATGCTACGCTTCCCGACCACACCTGATCTGATGAACTGAACTTATCAATTAGCAAGTACCAGTATCTTTACTCCAATTCATCAAATCAGTGCACGCCTGTCTTTACTATTCAGCTGCCATGCAGCACCGTGGTACACCAAAACCACAAGACTCCTGCACACTTCATTCATGCCGTCCTTGGTCAGTGAAAGAGTGACAGTCAGCAGTGCTTCATGATACATTAATTTTAAGTGTGTCTTAAAACATTTATTTTATAAATGCTTTATTTTCTGAATATGTATTAATGATGCATATCACAATCTGAAAAAAACCAGTTTTGATGCTAAAACAGATTTTCGCTAGTCAAAGAAACGCGAAACTTTTCTGTGAAAAGAGACCCAAGATGGGTTTTTATGTTTCTCTAGTGATATCATGGTGAAATGGAATAATTGCAAATGTTTCTGTACAATCTGCACCACGGGTGAGAATTCAAGCTGCTTTTCATTGCTAACCATTACAACAAAGATTCAGTATCTTCAGAAGCACTGTGTTTGTGTGTCATCTTAGGTCTGCCGAGAAGAGAACTATGGAGGATATTTTTTCGCTGTACTAATTCTGGAACATAAAGATCACATGACATCATGCAAACTCTCGTTGCCTTGTTTCACTAGTACTAACAACGTATTCACTCTTTATCATAATAAGTGGAAAAGCAGCTCTCTTTTTGATGTCAGCTTTGTTCTGAAACAGATTACATTTCCTGGTTGCTTGCAATCTTAACTAAACAGCAGGAGGTTAGCAATGCTTGCTAATTCACATTACAGCCTAATCTTAATAAAGTAAACACATCAGAGCCTTGCTGCATATTACCACATAAAAAGTTGAGTAGCTGGCAATATCTATTCTGGTAAACAAAACCCTTTAAAGCATGTGTACTTTGCTCTGCTCTGTGGAAGCATATCCAGCTAGCTACAGCAAGGAGCTGAACTCATTAGTCATTTTGTGTCACTTACTCTGTAGGGAGCATTCATCATGCTGGTCTTTTACAGAGGGAGCATTTTTCCGAGAGCAGATATAAAATTCGGTAAAATTCCTAATATTCAGCATTTTTGTACTTCCCAAGTTCTGAACAGCTGTTTTAATAGCATGGAGTGCTGAAAGAAACATAGCGCCCCACGGGCAGATATGTTAAGTAGCTGACACGAATCCCCTCTGCCCTCAGGGTATACAGTATTGTTGCCACAAGTATCTTCCTCCCTAAGGGCAAGTGCAGGCCATTTCCCCCGGGATTAGAACAGGGCAGCAGTTTTAACATCAGAATTATCCATGTGCTCTGTTTGTAGCCAATATTTGTTTTTTCTTATCTAAGTCGAATGAACCCTCACGACATATCTTCCCTTGGAATAACTTTGATTCCATTCAACAACCACTCAAGTTGAACTAGCCAGCTGACTTCTCCTGTAAGCCAAGTAGCAAAGCTAGCTATTTCATTTTCCCAGATGAAGATCAATGACATCGATTCCACAATTATTTATAGATTTTTTTTAAATCAAAGATTAAGGCTGGGACCAAGTCAATATTTTGGCAGCCAGCTAATAGCACTTTGCATATAAAGTTATTTAATATTGTTTTCTCTTTATGAGTAGAAGAAATAAGTCGAAATTTCTATTGAATAGTTTTATTAAAAGTGGTTGGTGGGGTGTTTCAATTTTATTTGGTTCCACCCTAAATTGGTTGATGCCTCTCAAAAGCTAACTAGTACAAACTATTTTAAAATATGCTTTGATGGTAAACTAGCACCATGGTGACGCGAGAAATACCCAGTTGGGTGAGGACAAAATAACGGACAAGTCAAACGTTGATAACTTTTGTTAGGGTAGCGTCATTCAAAAATTGTTCTGCCCTCAGAACAGATTCGATAGCAATAAGGGAGGAAATGCAGACAGGAATGGAAAAGAATGCATATTTAAACGGGTGAGATGAACTAATACAAGGCAATGTCTGGATAAAAAGCCATTCTGAACCTATTGACTGAATACCTTCCATTCTGTTTGCTGCTGAAATTGGTTATCATAATCATTATGATGCCAGCTTTGTTTATTCAACAGAAAATACACATCTAATGTGTTTTGTGTTGTTCTGATTTTCATCCTGTTCTGGGGAATCAGTAGAGAGAATGAGGGAAGGTTCCCATTTACATTTTACATTTTAGTAATTTAGCAGATGCTCTTATCCAGAGCGAGGTACAAAAGTGCAAATATTTATAGGTAGCCCAGGAAAAAATATAATGCACAAATAAACTGGATGTGGGCCAGCCAAGTTCAGGTTTTTTCCCCCCTTGTTAATTAAACTGTTTTCATAAAATTCTAAGAACATACCACCCAGTATGCACACCTGTTTAATTATGAGACAATAGTTACATCTAGTAAATGGGTTTTTGTAAATGAGTCGTTTTATGAAACATGCTTTTAAAAGCCACTTGCAAATAAGCTTTGTACACCTAAGAGGCAAACCTTGGATCCGGGAACCTTGTGATTACCTTTCTCATTTTCCTTTGAACAGTACCAGTAAAAGCAGCACTGATTCAGTTGAACTACCCTGACTTTTGTCCACAAAGTTGACTAAAAGAAAAACAGTCTCCCATTATGGACGATTCAGGTGTTGTTGAGGTCTTAATAATCATCTTATAGACAAGATAAAAACATTTTTAAACTATTAAACAATAGATAAATATGTAAATATATATGTCTTAGCTGTAACTGAGAGAGTCTGGAGATCCAACACAGATGCATAATAAATTACATGCCTTTGAACCGCCTTCTATTTTCCAGATAATATAGGTTTATTGCAACATATATTGCTTTGTATTGGTCATTGCTTAACTTTATTGCTTTGGTAAAAGCACCAAATATGAAATATGAAACGCAAGCACACAACTCATTCAACACCCATGTTGTCCATGATGGAAAATGTTTTTCTTTTAGACAACTTCATGGTCAAAAGTAAGAAGTTTACAGCATGATGAATACATTCATATTTTACAGCACATTTTAATGTTCAGAATGAACATCCTTGTGGAACTTTTCTGATGCCCCAAAGACTTCAAGCTGTTTTGGAGGCAAAGTGTTCACAGAATGTATAAGTCGGCATGAAATGCTGAAACAAACTTTTCTGATGAAAACTGAGTTAAAATGCTGAATTACTGAGAATGTAACCACGTAACAGCCAGTGTAAAGACCATAGTATTGTAACAAACAGGCATGGCAAATTAGAGGACAGACAGATTTATGGAAAAATTGTCTGGGATTAATTCCCCATTCTAAAAAACCTTAACTGCTACTTCTACCTTAACTTTTCATCAGAGACGCAAAGAGCTCTCTCTCTCTCTCTCTCTCTCTCTCTCTCTCTCTCTCTCTCTCTCTCTCTCTCTCTCTCTCTCTCTCTCTCTCTCTTTCTCTGCCCAACAATATGTCTGATGAGTTCTATCCTTCTATCTTTTTACAACATTTTACACTAGTCCTCCTAGAAAATGCCATTTCTCTTCTACAATACAGGCTTTTACATTAAGCAATGTTTAATCTGTCTTTATCATTACACTGAAAACTACATTGGATAATTACCAGCTAACCCAGTGACAGAAGCTTTGTAAGCTGAAAACTAAATAGAGAAATATTGAATAAATTAATTATTTATAAAACCTGCAGATATTTAGAGTCATACTACACTGGGATAGCATAAGGATATGGGAGGATTTTTGACATTTTAATTTGTCATTAGATAAAAAAATATATATACAAAAAATACTTTGTGTCATTTGAGTAAAACATTAAATTTTCAATCATCCATTTTATGCTTTCTAAAATACTAAATCAATCTCAGATATACACAAACATATAACATTTTCTATTCTGAAAATGTATGGACAACTTGCGGAAACCTTACTGATTACATGACGTCACTCACTCGCGCTCCCTTCTTTAACTAGTAGGAAACGTTCATATTGTACTGTTAAGCGTCAGAAGACACTGAGCGAAGGATCAACCCTTCCTAAAGCGGTAAGGACACATATTCCACTTTCATAAGCTCTGTCCACCTATAGAATTATTGGAATTCGTTTGTGTATTCGTACATTCCATATTGTGGAAATGTATTTTTTTCTTTGCATTTCAAAATGCCATTTTATGCACAGCGTTCATCGTTAAATAATAACACTTTATCATCATGATTTCACAAAGTTACTAAATCGAATGGTTTTTTTTAATTGACCATAAAATGGTTATATAAATCTGTGCGAATATAGATTTAGCATGAATACGTTGCATTAATACTAAAGCATATTCATAGGCGTCATATTGAGTTGACAGTGCGATGGAAAGTGTTCTAAAGTTTACACTCATTAATTACATCTATTATGTTTGTTATCCTCAGATCTGGAGATGTTCAAAGCCCATGTTAAAACGTTTTGTTTTGACCAACTAAAACCAGTAAGAATCTAGGATTAAAGGTTTGATGAAAAGACTAGAACAGATTTATTTTTGATGTTTTATGAGAAATTACCTTGTGTATATCGAGATATAAAAAAAATATGGAAAATGTATCCAACTCCGAGAGCACAAATTCAACATGCAACAATTCAGTGGATTCGTATTCCTTCAACTCTATTAACCGGACTGTGTTAAATTGCACGAGCTCGGATCGTTATTTCCTCCACCCGGATTTCTACATTATCCTGCCTGTAATCTATTCAGTAATATGCGCAGTGGGTTTGACCGGCAACACGGCTGTCATTTATGTAATCCTCAAAGCACCCAAAATGAAAACTGTCACCAACATGTTTATCCTCAATTTGGCAATCGCTGACGATTTATTCACGTTAGTTCTACCCATCAATATCGCAGAGCATCTGTTGCATCACTGGCCTTTTGGGGACGTGATGTGTAAAATAATTCTCTCTGTTGATCACTATAACATTTTCTCCAGCATCTACTTTCTCACCGTGATGAGCGTCGATCGGTACCTGGTTGTCCTGGCGACGGTGCGGTCCAAGAGAATGCCATTTCGCACATACAGGGCTGCCAAAATAGTCAGTCTGTGCGTCTGGGTGCTGGTGATTCTAATCGTAATGCCCTTTAGCGTGTTCGCTGGGGTTTACATTAGCCCCGACGACATGGAGAGAAAGAGCTGTGTTCTGAGTTTCCCAAGCCCGGAAAGCTTCTGGTTTAAAGCCAGTCGGATATACACCCTCATCCTTGGCTTCGTCATACCTGTCTCCACGATATGCATCCTTTACACCATGATGCTGTACAAACTGAGAAATATGCGATTAAATTCGAACGCGAAGGCTCTAGACAAAGCGAAGAAAAGGGTGACGATAATGGTGTTTATTGTGCTGGCAGTGTGTCTGTTTTGTTGGACCCCGTTTCACCTGAGCACCATCGTTGCCCTAACCACTGACTTAAGGACGACTCCTTTCTTGATCGGAATATCTTATTTTATCACCAGTTTAAGCTATGCTAACTCCTGTCTAAACCCGTTTTTGTATGCCTTTTTGGATGACAGTTTTAGAAAAGCTTTCAAAAAAATGCTTGAATGTAGACCCGCTTGAATTTACAGGAAAGGGGGATCTTAGAGGGAACTAAGACATCCCCGCGAATGACCCTGAAAGCTGAATGCTTTCACAATGAACAAATGTGAATACTGAATTACTCAACTTGGTAAAAACATAGTAAAACTCTTTGTCACTGCGAGTATGAATGGCGGCTCAAAGCATCAATGTCATTCATTGCTGTTGTCGTTACATATCGACTGTTTTAAAAGTGCGGTGTCTTCTCTTGTAACTATTCGCGAAATCATGTTATTATGTCATTCAAACCCGTTTAATGAATGACTGTAAGAGATATCTAAAATGATGTGTTCTCTGTACAGTTAATTTGCGATTGATTTAAATACTTTTTGTATGGGGGGGGGTTATCCCATGTTTACGAAAACTATTAGTTGGGGCTTGTAAATGTGGCATATAATTATTTTGTGGTGAGAGCAAAGAGAACTGACGAGAAAGTATATGTGGTGAAATAATTTTATATGAGTGGTTAAAATAAATGTAATATAAATACGAGGTTTGCTATTTCTGTAGCCGTGTGTATGTGTGTGCGCGGGGGAGAAACTGATTAATTTATCTCAAGCAGGTTTGGTTATTGTAATATTGTAATCACAATCAAGCACCGGAATATTTATCAGCGGATGCCGTCCATCTCTGTATCTATATGTTATGTAGGTGTTTGTTCTGACGAAAAGCATTTTGAGTCTACAAAGTCGTATTATTATTATTATTATTATTATTATTATTATTATTATTATTATTATTATTTTACAGAATGGGTTCACATTACATTTGGTTTAGCACCGTTGTTTTAAATAAGTCGGCTTTTCCCCGAAAAGAACCGATTTGAATCAATGAACACCACTAATAATTGATACTGCTTCAAGTCTAAGTTTTACCCCAAATTGTTTTAAAATCTCTCCTTATAGCACGGGAGAATGAGGGTATACCCTTTTAACCTAAAATCTATGCTCTCCAGAGATTTTTTTTTTGAGAATGGGTAACCTCATTTATTATAAATATAACCAATCAGAAATCATTTACAGTCATAGTCTACCATCAATATGCAATCTTACCATGAACATGTGATCCTACTTTTACAGTCTTGTTAAAACCTCTTAACAAGTTTATGAAATAGTTTATGAACACAGTGTATTTAGGGCCATGGTTCGTACAGTCTGTGTAGTTTTTGCTATTCGTTGTACATTTTTTTGGTTTAGCAAAAAACAAAAGGCTTCCCACAGAGCCCTGATCTCAACATCTGGTATTACCTGGACAGACAGAAGCAAGCGAGACAGCCAAAGTCTGTAGAAGAAGTTCTCCAAAATGCTTGGAACAACCTACCTGCTGATTTTCTTATAAAGTTGTGCAACAGTGTACCTAAGAGAACTGATGCTGTCTTAAAGGCAAAGGGTGGTCACACCAAATATTGATTGTGTTTTTGTTTTTACTGTTTAGTTCCCTTTACACTATTTTATGTTTAGAATTTTCATGATTTTTGAAAGAGTCTTCGCTTTACAGAATAATTATTATTATTTTTTTTACATGTGCCTAAGACTTTTGTACATTAATGTATGTACATGTAAATGTTTTTTTCTTAAACAAACAATGGCGTGCCAGTGGAGAGTGACTGTTCACAAATTTCAAAATGTTGTGGCTAAGAATTTTCAATCAATCAATTGTTCATGCATTTACATATCTTTCGAGACGCCCCCCACCTCATCCAGATCCACCCACCAACCCAACAGAGTCGATCACACAGAGGTAGGTATAATAAAGGGGGTTCATTAAGTGGAACAAAAGAAAATTAACTGCTTCAGAAAGTCACATAAGAACTCAAAACCATTGGCACGCCGTCGATATACGATTGTGGCTCCCCACGCAGCTGGGGTGACCGACAAGATCAACTACGGTACTCCAACTTTCTTTTAACACCCTTAAAACGTATTGAAAGTTTGAAAGGCTCTTGAGTGAGGTGCAGACATCCCTTGGAAAATGAGGACAGGGTTGTGGAGCAGACAACGCTTTTCACTGCTAGCGTAGAGGAGCTTGTTGTGAACGAGTTTGCTTTGGGCTGCGACTTCACTCCCAGAAGTCGAAGACGAGTGTCAGATTAGTTCCTTCAGCCCAGGGGCTTCAGTCCATGGCTCAAAGAGCGAATATTTTCTCTTGCCAAAAGGTCATACCCCGTCTTTGGCAGTGAAGCGACGCTCGAGACCTCCACCTGGCTGCACTCTTCCTGGATCCAAAGTTAGATGATTTCAAATTTTTATTACTGCTATTTAAATGTCACAGCTTTTAAATGTCAGATGTATATACCATATGTTCTTAAATGTCTTGTTTTCAAATAAACAAATATGAAGTTATAAAGAAATCAATGTCTTTGTAGAGCAAAATGTCTTTGTAGTGTTAAAATGACTGCAGAGAAGGAAACTGGATTCACTTTTGAAGACTTGCTTGTGTTCATCACCGGGGCAGACTCAATCCCTCCACTTGGTTTCCTGAAAAAAAGGAAAATTTTATTTTATGACCAAGAAGATGGTTTCAATCAGATACCATATTCATCCACATACTCTATCTTTTTGAAAAGACAATGGAAATCCTGCCATCTAGAGTTGTCATAGAGTCAAAATGACACTCAAGAAAAACATACAGTCACAGCCTTTTTATTCTCAGTTTAACAAAATAAGGTCAGTCATTTGATTATGCCTAATTGGCTTTTTCGTCTGACTGTTTTGTAACGGACGCCACTTTTATAAAGGAGTGGAATTTAAGAGAATGGGTTACCAAAAGACATTATTTATGGCAGTGGTGTGTCCATCCAGATTTGTTTGTGTGTTCTGTTCTGCTCATTCCTTATTCTGTAGGTGTTCCATACGCATCATGTGCATTTTACACAAAATATTCTGTAGGTGTTCCATACGCATCATGTGCATTTTACACAAAATATTCTGTAGGTGTTCCATACGCATCATGTGCATTTTACACAAAATATTCTGTA
>JAOVYW010018924.1:12643-29999 GCA_025775045.1 Hiodon tergisus | reverse complement strand
CCCTTCACTCACGGGCCAGGGGGCTACACAGGAAACCGTCTCACCCTTCACTCACGGGCCAGGGGGCTACACAGGAAACCATCTCTCCCTTCACTCACGGGCCAGGGGGCTACACAAGAAACCGTCTCACCCTTCACTCACGGGCCAGGGGGCTACACAGGAAACTGCCTCTCCCTTCACTCATGGGCTAGGGGAAATCATTGCAGGAGAGTTCCTTTGGACTATTTGAACTCTGGAGCAGAATATTGATTTCCACCAGATGTTTGGAAAGAGGAGAATCAGAGCAATAATGGCAGAAAGCGTGTTCACAACAACCTTTTATAAGTGTCTCCCCATTCCCCATTTGTTGGTGGGTGTACTCTGTAGACCGGTTCAAATTGAAAGCTGTACCATGTAAGCAATGTACTTAACATGATTTGCTAGTAAAACAGTCGAGTTGTCAGATTTCCCACTTTTTTGCTCTTTTTCTTCTGCCTTGTCTTTTCAGATACGATGTCGACTCCAAGAGCCCTGACCTGGCAAAACATGTGAGTGAGAGTCTTCGTTCCTCGTCGGCGATGACTTTGATGACGTTGCCTGCTACCCAACGAATGAGACGCATGGAAGTGCACGAGGCCTGTGTTTTGGTCATATGCAAATCCAAGCTCTTGCAAGGGTTCAAATATATATTTGAATATAAATAATTTCCCTTCATTTCTTAAATATGATGGTTTATTTTTTTAATCAGTGCACTGTTTTTAAATGTAGCAAATGTTTATTTTTATTATCTTCATAATTGTTCAGTGATTTGACATTTGTATGAATGCGTGGAGTTTGTTTACCAAACTTTTTAGCACTGGAAACTCTCAAACAGTTATCCAAGCTCTTTGAACTATGTTAAATACATTTCGTATTTAACATAACATTTTGTGTTTAACAATGTTCGTAAGTGTAAGTTCTGTCTGAAGCAGAAATAATACATTCTGATGTCTGAAGTAACAACAACTCATTTGCTCATGCTTAGGGGCATATTTGGCAGCATGTTCAGTGGTATGTTCGTAAATCTATGGTGGATGAAAGGCTTTTAAAAAAAGTCATGGTACTTAGAACATTCAAATTCACAAACGCATATATACATATATATTTGACCGTGAGATTTGCATATTTCCAAAGATTTATCAGTTGTATTGGATTGAAGTGTTGTTTTGATTTAGTAATCACATTTGTGTCACACGAGGAGAGCAGCACCAGTTTGCCTCTGTCTTTCTTTCTCTCTTTCTCTCCTTAAACTCTTCCTCCAGCACTCGTTTCACTACGGTCTTGTGTTTGTGCCTTGTGCTTTCTACTCCGTGATGTGCTCTGTTGTGTTATCGCTGCTGCCTGCCGTCGTCCTCGGAAGCCGTCCGAATTCAACGTACGTCTCTGCCTTCATACACTTTATTACCACACAAGCGTGCTGTGGCATTTCGGCTCCGCTCTGATGTACTCTTCGCTTGTCCTCGCCCCCTTACTCTGCATGACAAATCCCGCCTCCTTACTCTCCATGTCAAATCCCGCCTCCTTACTGTCCCTGTGAAACCCCACCCCCTTATTCTCCATGTCAAACCCCGCCCCCTTACTGTCCATGTCAAATCCCGCCCCCTTACTGTCCCTGTAAAACCCCGCCCCCTTACTGTCCCTGTAAAACCCCACCCCCTTACTCCCCATGTCAAACCCTGCCCCCTTATTCCCCATTTCAACCCCCCCTCCCTTATTCTCTCCACAACGCCCTCTCTCCTTTTATGCTCTCCACCCCCCTGCCCCCAACCAGGATTTCCTCGGCCAGATGTTTTGCACCCTGGGCGAGATCGTGGGGTCACCTGCCAGCCGCCTGGAGAAACCGCTCGGGTGAGTGAGAATCTGCAGGCTAGGGATAGGGTTAGTTAAAGAGAGGTGAGTTAAGATCCGCAGATCTGCTGTTGATGGACGTGTGACTCTCTCTCTCTCTCTCTCTCTCTGTGGCAGACCTGTTAAGCTGCATTCACGTGATGCGCAAAAGTGAACGTGCATGATGCAAGTTCTGGCACAGGTTTGCTCGCCTCTCGAGAATATAGGAGATGGCCGAGAGCAGGCATTATGTATGCTAACTACTTAGCCGCTGGAACAAAAACACCGACCTAGCAAATGCATTTGCAGACATACAGCCATGCAACAGCTTTTTTATTTAGGTCATACACACATAAAATGAGTTTTTCCTCAATGCCCTCAGCTATGTTTTCAAGGAAATGATGCCCCCCTATACCGTCAGTAAATCTATTGGTTGGCGTGTATAGGTCAGCGTTTGCGCGAGGTCTAAGTTGAAATAATTTTAACTTTGAGCGCAAGTTTGACTCATTTTTCCCCCCCAAATTTTTTTTTTTTAAAAACGAATTTTGGCGTATCATGTGAATGCAGCTTTAGTAGCAGAGGACAATTATGTTAATACTGCTGCATAAAGGAGGCATCAGTGGTTTGAACACGACGGAAGTTGTGGGCTCTCACGATTATCAGGGGTTTCAGCAACTACTTGATGTTCCACACATATTGCATGGCTCTGCTATATATAACGGAGATGGAGGAGGAGATATGTAGTGCAGGAAGAGCACGGAAATGTGGGGTGTAGCCCCACCCACACAAGCTCCTACACCCCACATTTCCGTGCTCTTCCTGCACACCTGCACCATGTTTACGTTCCCATCGTTGGTTCTCTTTGGGGCTCATTTACACAACAGATGAGCACTCTTCGTGCTGCGGTTTTGCATTTTGTTTCATCTTCTGCCACTCAGGAATGGAAAGAGACTCATTTTCGCTCCCCAACCATCTGTGATGCACAACACCTCAGTGGGGTGAGCCTGAGATTTGTGCTCGCTTAGATCACTAGCATCAGGACTGACTGAGGCTGGTGTAGAGGCCGTAGCCCCAAAGGTATCTGGCTTTCCTTGACACACAGTTCAATAACTCACCAGAGTGGGCTAACCCTCCCTCGCCCCTCTGTCCCTGACACACAGCTCCATAACTCACCAGAGTGGTCTCACCCCCCCATCCCTGACACACAGCTCCATAACTCACCAGAGTGGTCTCAACCCCCCATCCCTGACACACAGCTCCATAACTCACCAGAGTGGTCTCAACCCCCCATCCCTGACACATAGCTCAAAAACTCACCAGAGTGGTCTCACCCTTTCTCTCTCACCCTCTCACTCCCCCATCCCCGTCCCTGACACACAGCTCAACAACTCACCTGAGTGGTCTCATTGCTCATGCTCTGTGTCCTGTCGTAGGAAAACCTGTCGTCCTGTTTTAATTCCTTTCAACATCAATCCCTTTAATCTTACAGCTGGCATTAATTATGAGGCTGTTGTTTTTGATCATGAAAGAACGCTCTTGGAGAAAGGAAGTTTTCTTTGGGGGGTGGGGTAAACAGCATGGAAAGAGGGTGTGTCAGTGTGATAAACAGATCATGCATCAATATATGCAGATAAAAGTGGTGTGTTTAATAGGTAGATAGATAGAGTGTGTCAGTTTGATTAACTGCTCAGGGTCGCAGGGGTGTGCCTATGGGATTGGCAGGTCACAGTTAAGGGCACTTGTCCATGTGACTGACAGGTAACGGTCAAAGGAAACGAGGTGAACATCACTTAAAAAAAAAAAAGTTTAGGATGGTCACAGGATGATGTTTTCTGGGCTCCAGCTCTTCGAACGAGCACTCGTTCTCATTTGAACAGAAAGAAACGAATGGCCCTTTGTGTAGCTCAGAAAGCTCACCCGTCATTCTCTTAATGCAGAACATTTCTTCTAATTCAAACGCCCATGTAATGAGTTCTGCCGTTGCTGTAGTAATGTCTCAGAGTGTGAGTAATAGCTGGGTTTTGCTATCCAGCAGAGCGGGGAAATAAAGATTTTAACGAAGTTGTGAGGGGGAAGCTTCAGCAGGCATTTGAGGGCACTTGACCTTCCCTGGTCTGGCTCTCTATGGGAGTCTCAAATGGGACATTTCAGAAAGGCTAGCATTCCCAAACGAAGAGCAGATGCATTCTGGTGAGTTTGATGAGGACCCAGGAGCTAAATAAGTCTGGCTTAAATGGCAGGTATCTTCACTAGAGTCAGTAATTGACATAGAGGGCGAGAGGTTTTCCTTGATAACTGGTAGGTTTTGTTCCACCTGAACACGTACCTACTTAATTTTACAATTCATTCCGCAGTTACCTGTCCAGGAGTTTGCATCCCTTTGTGGCTAGAGTGTAGGTCCTCAATGGTTCTTTTTATGAAAACAAGAAAATGTATTGTCTTATTGCCTCTGTATCAAGCATTCCAAGCTGTGCTATACTATGCATAGTTCCCAACGTCTAAACATGTTACCCTGACAACAGAAGTGTGGGTGTTTCAGGGGATTGACGCTGTCAGTTCCCCAGATCTAAGACAATGTTTAGTAGACTTGTGTGTATACACTTTATTTTGGTATCTGCGATTATTCCCTTTCAAATACCAAATATGAATTATCACCAATTAGTTATTTCCCTCAACTAACTGATCAGATATTCCAAATCAGTCTAGAGTGCCCGTGTCATGTGACCACAATCCTAAAAAAGCTGGCGGCCATGAGAGACTTCTTTGATTTCAAACAATAAGCCTGAGCTATTTTTGCATCAGCCTTTTTTTTGCCATATTTGTGTATTCTGTCGATAAATACTGCCATTGAGGCGATTGTTCATGTGCCACACACTGGTTTTGTAAGAGGAAAATAATTGTATAGCATATTAATTGTTAGTTTGCTCGCTAGCCCGCAAGAAGCCTGCGACTTCCGTTGCCCATCCTCAGGTCTAGCATACATCTATTGTCTCTTGGTGCGTTTAAAAACATAACAGTTTTGTTGTTTGTATTGCGCTGAGTATTTCTTAATTGTTGTTACTTGGGTGTTTTGTATCCACAAGGAAATTGGGATCAGTATCATGGTTGCCTTACTAATAATCGGATTAGTCTAGCTGGAACTAATTGTTTTACAGCTGTGTGCAGGGCTCTGCCACGGCTATTTAAAAAATAAATAAATTGAAGTTGGTTGTAGGCGTGCTGCAGCGTATGCGGTTACCTACTCCTTTATACCTGAAACAATTATATTTGCACACCGGATTTGCACACTTAGGTCTGGAAACCTAGATCTGTGTTACATGATGTAGCCTTTGGTTTACGTTGACGCAAACCCCACCCGCCAGCACTCTTTATGCTTTGTTGCTCTAACGGCATTGACGCAGCTCCGACTTTGCCAACGCAGTTTAAGCATTGTTAGCACAGTCCCTACGTCAGCCCCTCTGCTCCTGACTTGTCGACGCAGTTCTGGCATGCTTGGCGTAAGAGTTCTGTAGTCTCGAGGATTACACCAACCGGGCCTCTGAACACCATCCTTTTTGTGAGCATTGCTCCTTCTAAGGGCAAAGCTTTGCGTTTTGTGCTCTGCCATTCAGCCTCTCGCTGGCTCCAAATGTCTATACAAAGTGTGTGAACACGATTCTGGCCACCCAGAGGCTCAAGGGTATCAGGCTCCTGATGGCCCAGCATTACGCGCAGCTCGTCATGTAACATTGGCTGTTTCGAGGTTTATATCACTCACTCTGCACTCCGGTGAGCACCTTTAGCGACTGAGCCACTCGGCATATTATATGAGATTCTACTCATTTACTGCCTCCACAGGAAGTGCACCTTGCCTTCAAAGCATCTGCAGCTGTGAACAGAAATGGAGTGTAATTCTATTATGAACAGGTGATGAGTTTAGTGACAATGACACCGACATAAAAATTAATTGTCTTTCTACTGAAGCTGGATTTGTGCTGGCAAGATATATTAAAACCGCCAGTCCGTACAGTACACGTCTGTTGAACCCTCTAAATGCTCAAGTTTTGGTTCACCAGTTGTTACTGATGAACACTGATTTTAATTAAGGTGACAGTTATTACAAGCCATTGCACCACCAGTTTTGATAACTAAACCACCTGAAGCCTGCGATTTTCATTGGTTGGCGGCTAAACGTCATTATGACATCGCCTGCAGCTCATTGGCCAGACTGCTTAGAACCCCGTTCCTGGGACATAATCCCATCTACTTGTGTGGTCTCATGACTGATGGTCTACCTGTGAAACAGGTGAAGGTGCATCTGGCAATATATCTTTGACCAACAGATGGCGCACTGCTTAAAGCTTTTTGCATGTAGGAATTTTCAGGTTCAAATCCCAGATGCGGGACTGCTGTGCCCTTGAGCGGATTTCCCATAATTTCTCTGTTGTTAAAGTGTAAAAGTGGAGCAAAGTCTCTGTGATGGGAACGTCTGCTATGTGGTTAAATAATGATAAAACTAATGAGGAGACTCTGGGCTTTCAAGATGAATTCACCAGCCTTTGAGTAGCTTTGAAAGGCTTTGAGGATAGGCTCAGCTTCTGTCTCTCATTTAATTATTAGAAAACGTTTGTTTACCAAAGGGAAAGTCTGACTTTCATACGATTATTAGTGTGTGTGTGTGTGTGTGTGTGTGTGTGTGTTTGTGTGTGTGAGAGAGAGTGAGAGAGAGTCAATGAGGTGGGAGTTCTGTGGGCTTCTGTGGATGTAATTCTGTACCCAGTGTGCCATCAGAGAGATACTCAGTGACCCGTCAAACTGTCTGCCATTGAACAGCAGGTGCAAATATTGTCATCATTCACTTAGCAAACGTTCTTATCATTAAAAAAAACATGTTTCTGTTTGTACATCTGGATTGTTGCAAAAGCCGTCATTACTCAAGGGTACAAGCGCAGCGCCCCCTCCTGCGCCTTGGACCTCCAGCGCTCTCTTTGAAAGTCCAGCCCTTTAACCAGTGCAGTGCTCTCCAGGTAAGTGCAGTCAGCATTGGCGGATGGTTGGGTTTCACTCGATATGATCTTTACTTATGCCCTTACTTCCCATTCCCTCACAAATGACCACCGCTGATCACGTTGTGGCCCTGTGCGAGGTACCAACAGTCTGGACTGGAACCAGAATTGTTCAGTTTGCCCTACAAGCGCTTAATGACCTTCCAGTGACTGATTTATGTTGAATTCCGAATCACGTCAGGTAGTTTTAATGAAAATGAATACCCGTTTATCAAGGAACAGTTAAAAATGATTGCCCCTATTTGTTCTAGAACTAATTCCAAAAGCTTTGCTTCAGAAAATGTCTATGAAATCCAGGATGCGCGCAATTATAATAACAAACATAATAACAAGCAGTTTCCAAGAAAATAAGACATTTGAATTAAACTGCAAGGGTAAAATATGGCATATGCTAAAATGAAATCACATTTAATTTTCAAGCAATTATGAAGCTTTATGGCTGACAACAAGCTGAGGATGAAATCCCCACAGTTACAGAGGCACAGAGAATCCAGGAAATGGAAATATGTCCATGGGCAATTATAGTCTTTCTCCAAACCAAAGACAGTTCTGTCCTATTTCATGCAATTCACAACAATCAGCTTTGGAGGAAAAGGGGGAAATGGGGGGTCTGTGAACACTAATACGCCCCACCCCTGGCAACGACTCTCAGGTCCAAACCTGCGTCACTCCTCCTGTGGACTCCTGTGGTCTGCTTGAAAGCATCACCGTTGGTATGGATACCATCTATTTTAGAATCACAGATTGGGCTTTCTTGGTGTGCCATTGTGTTTCTGTAATGTGTGGAAGGTTTCGGAAGGGGCAGGCCACACTCGTGTTTGGCTTGTTGTTAAAAACGGACGTAGTTTGATGGTCGTGTGTCTTGGATAGCTGGCTTGCGTCGCTATCGTCAGAAGTAGTCAAATTTCATCGCTCAGTAGAACAACAGACTGCAATGTCATTGCTCAGTTAAATTAATGAGACAATTTTATCACAAAGCACAATTAAAGGGACAAATTCCATCTTCTCAACAGAACTAGAGAGACAAATTCTATCCGTTCTTTGTCTTTTTCTGTAGGCATCCCCGTCATCTGTGCTACGATAGGAATATTAAAAAGTTTACAATACAGTATTCTTGAATGATAAAAAAAATAAATCACTGCATTCTTTTAATTGCAAGAAGACCGCTATAAATTGTCTGTGGTTTTCAATGGATAGTCATTCATGCTGACTAAATTCATGCTAATTAAGATTTAGTTGTGGTTCCACATTTGCGGTGGAATGTGATTTACAGCCTTGTGTACCCTGGGGCATGGTAAAATTGGCTGGATTATTTTGTTTACATCAGCTAATACCGAGACCACTAGGAGAGGTGGAAAGACAGTGAAGAAGACCAAGTGGGCCTATCTCCAAGCCCTGGGTGAGGGGATGTCTTTTGACAAAATGACAGGCAGAGGGTGTGGGCACCGGGGGGAGCAGAGCTAGGATTGTGACCAGGGGTGTGGACATTGTGCCTTGGGGGGTTTGGACATGAGACCAGGGGTGTGAACTTGGGTGCCCCGGGAGTGGATGTGGGGGGAGGGGGGTCTAGATGCCGCTCAACGCCGGCACCAGGGGAAGCGTCACAAATGAGCTGTGATGGAACACTTTTGTGGATAGAAAGTGTGAAGCCTCTATGGAAAGACCTCATACTTTCCTTCCTCAAACATAGAAATGTGTGCAGAGAACAGATGGCTAAACATAGCTACTGCTCAGGAGTGGAGAGACCTTCAGGAACCTCATAACAAGAACAAAAGAACATTTCGGAACAACACACCCATTATGTCAAAGCTGTTATTCTTCTCACTGAAAATGAATAATGTAACATTGTACATGGGTGGTTTCAGAGTTCAATGCATGCGTAGAAAATAACTCGTAAAAAGTTAAACACCTTCTGCTGTCAACATCCAGCCATGTTAAAAATGTATTTTAGTAAAATGTCATAGATATGTTTAACAGGAAAATATTCTAACTAAGTAGCCTGGTTTACAAACAGTGTTAGTCTTTTACTGTGTTATAACGAACCGCAAATTGTCAATACAAAAAAACATCCTGCTACACAAAAAAGCTGGCTGTAACCTGAAGAAAATGTATTGTGTTTGTGACAGGGAATATATTTATTACCCTGCATACAGCACTAATATAAACCACTCTTGTTTCTGACCTAAAGTATACGCCACTAAGCATGAATCCAATCTCGTTCCTCTGCCACTTGACGTCACACTGGTAGTTTCCTTACCCCCCCCCACCCCTCCAATCCCCCTACCCCCAACCCTGCCATTCCACAAAGAGGAGCTGTTTGTGGCAAAGTGGAATCTGCAAGATTGATCATTGTTTTTATGAGACAGAGGGAAATGCGTTCTTTCCAGTCTTGGGATTGGAGCTGACAGAATTCTGGAACAGGCGTGATTTCGCTGGTGCTGATCTGGTACAGGGATGATTTCCTCGGTGCTGATCAGGAACAGGTGTTTTCATGATTTCACTGGTGTGGAATGGCATCACGGAGCAGGTGGGATTTCACTGGTGCTGACAGTATTTGGGCACCAGTCCATTACAGGGCCAGGGACACACAAAAACACAGGGAACCTTCACACAGTGTCAATTCTGCAGACATCGATAGAGTCTAGAGGCTCCTTTTGTGTGTTGGTCCTCATTTCAAACCCTGTTCTGGTTTAACTAATGAAATATTTTCTGGAAAATAACAGCTTGGAGAAGCTGAAGCTCCAACCAATTGGAACCTAATGATGGAGGTCTAATTCTCACTCCTGGAAGGAGAGATTTGGTGTTTCAATCTCGATGTGAATATGTAAAAACCAAACCATCTGCTCTTCATTAGTAACAACAGTCAAAGAGTTGAAGAGGCTGGATGGCATTGTTGGTTTGTTGACGGTCTTGTTCTCTAGGTTTATCCGCAGGGTGTTCTGTGAGGGATGAGTGTGGAAATGAAGCCTGGGTCTTTCCAATGTCACTATGAAAAGGAGGGTGTGTCTCTGAGATGTTCTGCTGAAATGCTGCCATAGCACAACCAAAAAATATGTTGCTGGTAGGTTTGTGGGAATATTACATAGCAGTTGACTGTGAGAGAAAAAAAGCCAGTCAGAATTTTTTGGAGACAATAATGTTTCTGTGGGGATGGGGAAGCGCTGTGGCCCATAAGATCAGGAAGAAAAAATGTCCCTCAACACAAATGGCCATGGCTTAACGACCACCTTCATCAGTCAGAGTGTTCAGAACGATCAGAATGAGCTGCTCATGAATTGCTCTGTGCTCATGGGCTGCGTGGCCTACAGTATGCAAAATAATGGGGTGGCTAGATGAAGACCAGATCAGAAGTCAGACCCTCTATGCTTCTGCACCCTTGCCCTATGTGTGGTGGCAGGGTGTGTAGCAACGAGCTGAACCGTTATCGCAACGAGCTGATCCGGTAGCACAACGAGCTGACCCGGTAGCACAACGTGCTGAACCTTTAGCGCAACGAGCTGACCCGGTAGCCCAACGAGCTGAACCGTTAGCGCAACGAGTTGAACCGGTAGCGCAACGAGCTGACAGCCAGCTCTAATTAGTTTAGTCCCATGTTGTACTATAGTGCTCAAAAAGTTTGTAAACACTAAATGGCAGGCATTGCTGTTTTATACACAAATGTGTGTGGCTGCGTTATTCCCCAAGCGTGGAGTCCAGATGTTCACCATCGACGAATCTGACAGGGCCTGACAGATAGGCACCCAGGCAGGCTGACAGACAGACAGACACAGAGAATGGCCCCATACAATACACATCTCTAATAATGGCCCCACACAGCTGTAACAATGGCCCCACACAGCCGTTAGAATGGCCCCACACAATTGTGGGAATGGTCCCACACAGCTATGAGAATGGCCCCGTACAGCTGTGAGAATGGCCCCACAAAGCTATGAGAATGGCCACATACAGTATATATAGCTGTGAGAATGGCCCCATAATAGGATCTGGACTTTGAAGGGCCTGTTCTATAGATTTATACAACATTTGTTAATGATGGCGTATAGGTGCACCACAGCGGGCTTTGTGCGAAAGGTGTTTTCCTTTCAATCCGAAAGTTGCAGTTTTAAATCTCTTCTTCTTCCAGCTGTATAAATGGACGCAGTAAAAGGGTATATAGCTTGTGTGCACCTTTGGATGAGTGTGTCTTTTCTGCTTTATAAAAATAATGAACGTAAAAATGTAGTGACATCATAATAGCTTTTTTTCTGACAGATTATGTCGTTTTGATTCGCCTATTGATTATGCATGATACAGGAAGCCAGGGAAATCCCTCAGTCCCAAGAAAGAACTCCACCCCCACTGCTTTATATTTTACTTTCTGAATTTCAATTTTCGCTTTCCTCTTTGAGTGGTATGTAAATATATTACATACTGATTACACTCATATCTCAGTCGAAATTGTTTTAATGATGTGGGTTCCTGCAAATGGGAAAGAGGCAGGTTTTCCCCCCCCCCTATTTAAAATTTGCCAGTTATTTTTCAGATAATAATCATCATCTGGCATAAGCTGGATAAGAGCAGAGACCAAGCACTGTTTGGGGTCACGTTTGTGCCTCGGCCCTGGGGGGTGGCTGCATGGTCTGTCTCAACATTTGGCGAAGCAATATTGGGGGCCTTTGGTTGGGTTTGAAGGGTTGCGCTACCTAGCGGGGCTCAAACTGCATGCCATTTGTGTAAAGGTGGAGAGGCTGAAACAAATAACATGGAGGCTTCAAACACCTATTGTCAGGATTTCCTTGAAGTGACTTCTTTGGTATTGAGTGATGGGAGAGGGGCAAGATGGATGTATAAAGACAAAGAGACAGAATCCGAAACTCATTCAGTATCTTTCACTTAATTGACGCCTGTAGTATTGAGAGGAAAATCCAATGGCGTAATGACTCCCCTTTGGTTGATGAGGATGAAGCTAATTAAAGAGGATCTGTGCAAGACTGGGCATAAATGTTTTCATTTCAGACTTTTAGCACGTTCTATTAATAAGAGGACATGATGTATGGCCACAGTGAGTCTTTAGGCCATTGTATTGTGAAGGTTAATGTGGAAACATCCGCAAACTTTTTATTGCTCTTTTAAATTATGCATCTTTCCGCAATTATTGCCATGGCCCAGAGGCTGGGAAACTACCGCAGTGCTACCACGGTTTTACTGCTGTCGCATGCCTTTTGAGTTTTTTTCCTTATTCCCACGACCAGCCACTGGGCTTTCCAGCAGTTTTTTGTCCCTGCATACAAAACTGCACAAAGAAGTCCCTTTTAGCGCGACCAATGGTTGTGTGAGCGAAATGCCACTCAGATCGATCGCTGCGGATTCTGTCGTTCTGACCTTCCAGAGGTGCGGCCCCCCTGGCAGCCCGCGCCTGCAGGACTTAGGCCAGCTTCCCTTCTTTCATTCGAGTTGCGAATGTGAGCAGTGTTCAATGAAACGTTTTCTCTGATTTTTCATTAAAAATGACAATGACAGGAGAGGAGAGGTTACTGTAGCAATTTCTTGGCAGAAAATATCAAAAAGGTGTATGGGTACCATCAAGACCACGATTCTCATTCAACATCAACCTAATAAGCTTAATTAGACTAAAGGTCTTTGATTTAACTCATATGACCAGAATCAAAGGCTTTTGATTTGAACGATGAAACGTTTTTTTCTGGACGAGAGAGAACTCACACTAAGAGATCAGCCAGTAGTGGTAGTCACACTGGGGGAATGACCCAAATGGCTATCTTTTGCATCAGTAACAGTGTTTAGGCATACTGCATTGGCAGTGTGTGAACAATCTTCTGTCTTTTGGTTTTCAGGGGGATTCCTGGGAGGAAATGTGGAACCATCATCCTATCTGCTGAAGAGCTGAGCAACTGCAGAGTGAGTACAATATGTCCGTCTTTTTCATAAGCACTGTCTTGGCAGGGAGGTACTGTGGAAACTTAGAAGTGTCAGACACCTGCCCACTGTTGCTGCACCCCAGTATGCGGTATGTGGCCTCATACAATCAGGGGCTGCCCTTTCAGCTGCGTAGTGCTGCACACTGATGATGGGCACATTAGCATGAGCTGCTAGAGAGCTCATGACGTCTTGCTCCTGAGGGCCTAGTTACAATTTTAAATGACCTCCTCCCAGCCCCCAGCCCCCACAATCAGTATGGAGGATATGTCATGTGCTTTGTTTGCTGCTTTCATGTTGCACAGAAAAACATCCGGGCCAGGATCTTTCATCATCTCACATGGACGTGTCAAGCAGGAACTCTGATTTCATTTGAATAAAAAATTGTTTCTTCTTGATTCGTCTCATCTCTGGTAGCCCTATTCCCAGCTCTGTGATCGTCTTCATCCTCCCGCACAGTGAAGCAGCAGGTGTAGCTATTGGTTAATTCTGACCCCTTTGACGGTGTGGTCCCCCTCCCAGCCTTCTGAGTGCCCCCCCCCCCCCTGATCAGACCACATAACCCGCTTTAATTAGGCCAAAGTGCTGCAGAAGCTTAACTGCTTCATCAGGAAGATATTCCAGGCCTAGAACATAGTAGAACAAAAACCCACCGTTTCCAGCACTTTCTGATATCAGCTTGAACAGGTTTACGGTGAGCATTGCAAGTCTTATGACGGTCAAAGACGACTTGTTTATACAAACATCTCCTTCCGACCGCTATAGCAAGTGCTTATCGGAATGGCGTTTGTTAACCAATGGATCAGGGCTAATGGCTTGTGTCTATTAGTGATACTCATTTCCCTTCGCCACATGCTGAGGATAATAAATAAGCACCACAGCACAGCTAGTTACGCAGAGGGATGTGTGGCCATTGCCAACCATGCCATTGCACCTGTGCTTGCTTTATGTGTAATCTCAACATCAGGAAATGTTTCACCCCAGCAGCAGTGTAGGTCATGCCTTGACTAAAACATGATCGTGTTGTATACCGCTGATGGCGCTACAGGAAAAAATGCAGTGGCGCTGCAGAAAGTAATGCAGTAACACGACAGTAAGTAACACTGAAAGTGCTTCAGGAAATCAAGGTGGCCAGTCCTTTGTCGCTGCTAATTGCTAATGGTCACAAGTAGGGTGTGCGCTCAGTAAAGTTGCCAAGTGAAACAAAAGATCGGAAAATACGTACGAGCAATTTAATAGCCATGCGTCCAAATGGATTCACATACTTCATATGTCAATTCCTGAATGGGTTCATATGCAACATATGTAATTTCCGGAATGGATTCATGTGCAGTGTATGTCATATCCTGAATGGATTCATATGCAGCATTTGTCATTTCCTGAAGGTATTTTCTCCTCCTTCTGTAATGGCCAACTGCTGTAAAAGGTGTTAATTATATGCATTCATTATTAGGGATTAATATGTTATTTTGGGCAGATTTTCAAAATAAATACTTCTTGTTGAGGAGGATAATGTCAAATTGTAATTTATTAGAAGTTAAACTATAGTGATACTATAATCCAGCTGCCGTTGCTATGGGATTACATGATAATAATGGACCTTGGCTTCACATTGTGAACCTTTTTACAAAAAAAAGCATAATAAATATATGTATTATATTTCTGAAGATATTAATAAAGATATTAATTAATTCATGGATACCCATGAACTTTTAAATCTACATTTTTGTCCAGAATGTGGAATGCTGTTTCAAGGTGTCGCTGCCCCACTGACTTTTCTGCTGTAGCAGAAAGCTCCCACTTTCAGTGTAGCACTTTTTTTTAGCGGATACCTCCTCTGGGGATAGTCCACATATCCAATAACAGGGATTAGTGGCTCTGTTTACATTATCTATTTGCCTACCAGAGTGACATACAGCGTTAGCAGCTTTACACCGAATCCATTCATGCAGTGGGGTTTTTCACTGAAGCATTTTAGATTAGGTGCCTCTGTCAAGCAGCAGTGGTCCTCCCAAGATCTGGGTAATCTGTGTTACTCTGCAGCATGGTCAAAGCATGTGAACAGATTTTAACATCGGCTTAATGTTACTATTAAACTTGACCACATGTGCTACACCCCTGTTCATCTTCCATCACATTTTTGTTTTGAAAAACAACCTTAGACTGCTGGAGCTCCAGACACAGGTGTACTTCTGCACTAACAAAGTAAAGAAGGCCGAAATTGCGACCCTCTAACCCACCAAACGGTGGAGAGACAGATTAAGGCGTGGGCCTCGTAGCAGATGGGTTCGAAGCCGGGCACTGCTATTGTAGAACTGAACAGGTTGGACAACTTATCTCCTTGTGTATTACTCCTCCGGAGTTGCATCAGTGAAACCCAGCTATACAAATGAGCAAATCTCTCTGGTTTAGCAACTGCTAAGCAGCTAAATGGTTATCAATGAAACTTTTCTGCTTTTAGCAATGCCCAATGTTGTTGTGAAGGGTAGAATAATTTTCAGTTCACTCTTGATCATTAAATTTAAATTAAATTTAGATGTGCTTGAGTTGACCTACTTAACACTTGAATCAATGTTGTATTGGTAATTCAAGCGATGATATCCTTTGTATAGTTGTTATAGTGTGTTCACATGGCGAGAGGTAGGCGGTAGACAGCAAACCGGATGCCATTGTTTTTCAATGGGAGTGTTCTACAATGATTACCTGACTACGCCACCTGGTGGTGATCAAGCATAAGGAACTCAGATTTGAAGTAGTGACCAACTGGGAATATACCACAAGGACTTAATACACAAGGATAAATTTTTTTTATTTACAAACAAAGCAGACATACGCAAAGTCGAACACTATAATCCAAATTTTACATGCACTCCATTCTTCTTAGGGTTAAATTCAGTACAATCCAATCAAGTTTTCTCTGGGGTTTGTTTGGGGATTTAGGCTTCTTTCTAATTCCATCCAAGATGACTTATGTTCCTTGCTGAGGGCCCATCCCAAGTCTGCAATCCACCCATAACAAAATCCCACTGCTGATCCTCTGTCCATTTCTTGACTCACAGTATGGCCTGTATCTGATTCTCCTAGTCCTCATAGTGTGCCTCTAGTCCTTAAAACTTTGGCATTCATGGAGCGCCAATAAAAAATGGAGCAGCCATACTTAACCCTACGTCTGCCATTGTTCTAAGGTGAAATGGCCATGTGGGTTCCCATTAAAACAGTCACAAATACTGCCGACTACGCCAAGTGTTAAACAATGTTGGTGAAGATTCCCAGACTAAGGCAGCTGGTGGTGACTGAGCACCAGAAACTCAGATTCGAATTGCTCTTCCTGCTCGTTCTCCGTGCTCTGCCCATGCCTTGTCTCTTTTCCTTCCTTTGTTAGCTAGCTACTTCCAAATACTTAGTTCCCGGTCAGATGCCAATCAATGTTAATTATTCCACAAAAGATCACGCTGTAATCTCATGCAGTCAGCTCTGTTCTCACATGGAGGAGTCTGTCTTACAATTAAGACGTCAAGGTTATTATCATCGGCTGGCTGCCTCCCCATGCACTTCTTCGCCAGGTAAGTAAAAAAACGAAAACACACGTGAAAGCAAAATACACACATAAACATGTGGGGAAATGGCAACAGCCTTGCAATTATCCATTATCTCGTAACAGGAGCACGGCAGTATATGTTGTTGAGCTCGGCGGTTGATGCCTCTTGCTGCCAAAGTAGACGAGACATGCCGTCAATATTGAAATATTTTTAACTTATTCCATCCGTTGTAGCATGAATATCAGCCGGATTTCGATTTTTCATCAAATATGGATGACAAGAAGCTTGTCTTTATATAAATGCTATCTAGTTAGCTACATATAGTTTATAAATGGGCAGTAGGTAAATAATATATACACACCATAACAGCCTTTTTTATTGCCTTGTTTAAAACACATTGTTTACGATAATCACCGTAGCAACGCATACCGTCCTGTTCCCTTGATTTTGCCACTACCACATTTCTTGATTTCTCATACGCCATACCAGTCTGTATGACGGGGTTTTCATCCCACGGTGTGAATGCAGCATTTCTACTTTATGTTTGAATTAAATTGTAATGTTAAAGCTGCATTTCACAAGGAGAATTCTCCCTATTTTTAGATCATCATTGCATTATTCTGCTGTCTTGAGTTAGTCTCATTTACAAGATGCTGACAATACCTTCCTTAGTTCTGACAGAACGAGAACAGGCTCAGCGTGAAATGGGGCATGTTTTTAGAAGCAAACTTTTCCAAATTTCCAGTAGCAATCCACTTTTTTTGACACAAGGTAAAGAATCCTATTGTAGTTTTCCTCCCTTTGGCTCTTTGGAAAAAACAGTTTTTGGTGATTGTAGTTCCCATTGACTAAAGGGGTTGTGAGACTAAAAGGGTTGGGATTCTGTGAGAGGACTGAGGAGTCTGTGAGGGGACTGAGGAGTCTGTGAGGGGACTGTGGAGTCTGTGAGGGGACTGAGGAGTCTGTGAGAGGACTGAGGAGTCTGTGAGAGGACTGTATAGTATGTTAGAGGAC
>JAOVYW010018914.1:21068-31894 GCA_025775045.1 Hiodon tergisus | reverse complement strand
TTTATTTTTTTTACTACACGGTCTCCTTTTATAACATACAAGTGACAAAGTTTAACGGTGCGCTTTCTGTGGGGTAACTGATTAGTTCTGATTTAAAATTTACAAAAGATTAACCTGGTAAGCAATTCCCCACCAATGAATTAAATATACTTAAAAATAATTTAATATAGAGTATAATAATTTTCAGTGTATTTTGGACCTGTGTTAGTTACCCAGGGTATCACTTTATACGCCCTTGACGACAGTAAGCCACTCCTCTGACTGAGCACTACAGCCTGTTACGTTCTTTTCTTTTAATTTTTTTTAAAATTTGCTGTCACGGGATAGTTTCCTCGTCGATGATTGGAAGGGTTCCTTGCAGTTTCATGTAAGGTGCTGGGTGAACAGGAAATGCAACATTCTTACAGAGCGTAAGTACCATCAACTTTATACACGTTTAGATTATGTTCTTTCATTTATATAATGCACAGTTTATTATTTACACGAGGTTTTCGATACACATGTATATATACCCATAACCCATTATTCCAGTGCTTTTGGTTGACTTTTTTTAGTCAAACGTGTTGCCATTGACATTTTATAAAAACGACCCATTAGTGCTATGGTGAAAATTAAACTGCATCCTATTTCTACTTTTCAAACCCATCAAATTACAAATTTTACATATAATCTAATTTCGTTAAGAGTGAGCCGTCTTTCCATTCAACAACTTTCGGCATTCATTTCAGAGTTTGAGAACAGACTAATAACGAATTTCGCGTTGTAATTCCCCCAAAACACGTTACGTGTTCGTTAGGTTTTTTCCTAATTTGGCGCGCAGATTATGTATTCAGGTACTCGCGTGTTGCCAGTGGGGCAGGGGGACTAAACTGCTGCATTTTTAATTTTTTTTTGCTAATTCAAGCTGCACCCTCATCTTTGTGTCTTTTTTGTGTATCTTTATTGTTTGATAACACGTTTAGTGTGGGTTTTGAGTTTGGTTTTATTCCAAGAATTCCCTATTATACCGAATTTAGTCAGGTTTACTCAGGTCGCTGGACTCGCTAGGTAAGGGGTTGTGTGAACAGTTAAGTTTAGCAGTTGAGCTGTGATAGTTTAGTATAATGCTTTGCTGTGGGTTCTAATAAAGCACCTCCGTTTACATTAGTTTGAATTTAAGTGTAATGCAATTTGTTCTTGAGCCATGTTAAATGACGACAAGGTGATAATGGGTCACAATTTAACCAGATTACCTTGAAAGCTTTCCTGGCTTTGGTTTACAGGGGTACTGGATCCTATTGCTGTAATTTCGTTTTTCTTTTCTCAATAGTGGCAAACCCTCACTTTGCTTTGCTTTGTTAATTGGAACACTAGACTTTTCCCCTCTTTCAAGCAAATAATTATACTAGGTCATTTTAAATCACAGGGGTTTTGAGACTTTGAGGGAGGCAGTGGTCCTTTTGTCAAAATATTGACACGTTACTAATCATTTAGAAATGCAAAGCAGGTGATATTTGTTTCACTAACGCACACCTCCAGCACATCAAACCAACATGGTGCTGGAGCAGCAATGTCAGAAGACCAAGAAGCTTTAAACAGAAAGTAATTCTTTACGATGTGGTTATTATGACATTATTACAATACGTTCACTTAATATGGAGAATCAAGCACATATATTTGGCCGTTTTAATAACTTTTTTTTTTTTCCTTAAGAAACTTATCATCATTCTGGGCTCCTCTGTCAGAGTGGACCAAACACCAACAACATGCTTGTATGAATGGGCTGTTAGGATGTCCTGCTTGACATATGTCTCCTTAAGGTAATCGCATTATTTTGGGTAGTGTTTCTGTGCAGTGTCTTATAGCCTGAATAAATAAAATTATTCAGAAACAAATTAGTTTCAAAACAGAATGCTGGTAAAACAAAAGTAGTTTATCCCTTACATGTTTTTTCTACCCAGTGTATGCAATTTTAGTTAGTCTGTTTTGTTTATTGGGAGGGGGAAGCATTACACCATTTTCATATCTTGTTCTTTACAGGAAAGCACAATGCTGATTAGATGTGAAGTTTTTTTCTCCTCGCTTAATTAATCACAGAAGGCAAGTTTTATAGTTGCCTTGTTAAAAGGTATTAGAATATCTGAGCAATAACGCTTTGTACAGAAAGATGCAGCACACAGCAGAACATTATCAAAGACTGAGGCCCTGGGGTACTCAGTTATTTTTATTTTTAAAGAATTTAGTTGTTATATGGTCCTATGATGATTCTTGACGTTTTTTTTTTTCCCAGTCTATAATTTGAAACGGTAGAGTTGAGGCTATGCCACAATATAAAGAAAAAAATCGAAATTTGTTTCTCTTATTATTTTTTCTGAATACAAATAATATGAATTAAGTGATATTTTCTTAGCGGGATAAAGTATTAAACTTGCTTTTCTTTCCCATATGTTTCCCCCATTATGTTTTTACGCCTTTATAGCTGCTGTGCTCTTAAAGTTAAGTGCATGGAGTTAATTCTCCATCTGTGCTATGCAAAAATAGGCTTAATATGTCATAATTTTTTTTTTTTTTTTTTTTTTTAGTACAGTTTCATTGACTGTTTGTTAGTGCTGATATATAGCATTCTATGTAGAGCCTAGAATGCAAAGTACAGTATTTAATGTGGTCTGATCCTGACCTCTGGTATATCTGCTTTTGTTTTGCAGTCTACACCGTTGGCATCCTTTGCTAATACAGAAATTACATTTTGATTATTTAATCAATATAACCTCTGCAACCAGCCACAATTATAGATATCCTTGCAAAATTCAATAAAGTGAAGGTTTGTCAATATTATCATAACAGAGAGTTAAGTTATTGCTTTAATAGTGTTTGAAAATTAAAGATAATTATAGTTCACTTGATATAGCTTTTAAAATGAGATTTCTGTGATTTTAATAATTGCTAGCGATATAGCATTGTAAAGGCATTATCTTTTATTGTGTTATTGGCAATTTCATTATCCTGTTGGATTAGTGTGTGCGTCACCTTTTCTATCAATATCGGTGCTTACAGGTTTTATGTCACTGAGGACTTGAAAATAACTGTTGTCCTAATAAGTTATTCAGTGTGTAACTCTGGTTTCATTGGGTCTCCCAAGGCAGCTGCTGACTATTCCCTAAAGAGATATTTAATTGTGTTATTTTGATCAGAAATATTTATTGAAATGTACTGTGGGTTCCTTGATTCTACGACTTAATAATAAGCCCGTTTCTTTTTATAAAACGGGATAAAACATACAGGCCTACTTTCCTTACTAAATAGTGGCCTGTTTGGCATTAATGGTTTTTGAAGTCCCATTAATATAGATTAATAAATAGTCATTGTTATCTCTTTTTAGAGGCTAGTCATGAGGAGTAGTTACAAGTGCTAAGTTTGGATTCCTAAGTTTGCTTAGATGTTCTCATTATTAAGTAACCACTACTGTTGTCAAATACTAATGAACTTCTTTAATCAATTTAATTGGACAACATGTGTTTTTTGTTTAGTTTTTTTTAAAACTGTGTAGACTAGGTACACATGCAAAGCTCCCCAAACCAAAGTGCTGCCTAATAGGGGTCTTATGAGTTAACATTCTGAGATTTGGTAAACATATACTACCACCTCTCATTCAGGACTTCTTCTCCAATCCGTTTCAGATTTGTTTTTTGAGTAATGCCAATCTGTTTGATTGCAGCTGTTTAAAAGTCTCTTGATGATGGAAAGGATATTCATTTTTGTTTTTGAATACTGCAGGAAGCTGGGATATATCTGAAGGCCAAATTGTTTTGAGTCCAGGATACTGTGTGCTACAGTCACTCCCTGACACCATTCACACAAAATTATTGTTCACATTTGAGTCAATAAGCCCAAGAAAATACAAACAACCCCCAATACTTAAGCATTGTTTGGTTTAACCTGTCATTTCTGAACCAAAACCAACATTTATGTCTAGATCATTTCCAAGGACTGCACTATGTAAAAAGTAGAATTAGAAAATGCATGGTAGAGACCTGTGGTGGCTAAATATATACCAAAATCTGAGAATTGTTTCAAATGCATGTTATTTGTTGGAAACCTCAAGCCTGTAAACGAAATCTTGAATTTTCTGGGAGTTCGTCATTGGACAAAAGCAAGACACACAGTAGAATTAGTTCACATTTGTCAGCAGCAGAGGTTAGCATGGTAGCATGACTAGTAAAAAGGCATAAGTGACATCAGTTTTTTAATCAACGTTAGGTTTTAGCTAATTAAAAGTTTTTCTTTTCAAATATTTATCTTTAACTGCTATTTTCTTGGTAAACTGGAGGGTGATAAAATTAGTGCTTGTCACAATTTTATATCGTTATTTATCAGCGAAGGACAAAATGTTAAAGATGGTGATGTAAGCAAATAAGAACTGCCCTTGGAAGGCATAGTGATCCGTTATGACCCAACCATAATGACCGACAACATTGTATTGTAATTTTCAGCAAAGCCTTTGAAAATGAGTAATTTCAAGTTTCTATAGGGTTCACCAACATCTTAATGTTGAGCCAGGTTACTTCTAATGAACTTAATGAAGGAAGAGCTACTCAAATTTAAAATATCATAAATATCCTGTATGTATCTGTATCATTAGTTTCACGGTCTTAAAATGAGATATGTTTTACAGATAGGAAAGGTCTTTACTATTGAGGTAATTGGGCTTGAAGTGGGGCTCTTCGAATCAGAAGAGTATTTACGCGCTGCTGTCTGTATCAAGGTAACTTCCCCGCAGCACAGATTCCTGACCTGCTATCGATATTATTTCAATTAAGCAGCCCAGGCAGCGTCCTCCTTGAGGAAAGAAATAATAATATTTTGACTTGATAGAGGATGGAAGTTTCAAAGGGAATTAAATCATGTCTCCGTTTGGATGAAGCTGGGCATAGTATTTTGTGGTGTAATAGGTTGTTTTTAATCGATAATATTAAATTAATCGTTTGCAAAAACAGGAAAAATGTTGTATGTGTGTGTGTATGTATTGATTAGTGTACACTTCAAACCAGCTTTTTAAATATCACTTAATAAAGTTTTAAATTGCTACAATAAATACTTCTTAGAAGTCTCTTGGGTGAACAATTTCATTTAAAAAAATGTGTTCTTATTATTGCCAAAAATCTATTTCGGTCATCAAAGCAGCTGTCGGCCGTTTTTAAAAGCTGAGAACCATAATCCCTCAGGGTCAGCACCCAGTGGAACAAATTTAATTTAAGAAAAACATCCTGAAGATCAACTAGAAATGACGTATATAAGTAATGTTGTGCTTTCTGGGGAATCATTCACCATTGTTTTGTTTTTCCCCCAGTTTTTATTATTTAGAGGAGAGTGAAGCAAAATGTTGTAAACATTATATACACAAAAATACAATTGTACACTATATGGACAAAAGTATTGACACACCTACACATTACACCTACAGGAGCTTTTATGACATCCCATTTTAAATCCATAGGCATTAATATTGAGTTGGTCCCCCCTTTGCAGCTATAACAGCTTCTGCTCTTCTGGGAAGGCTTTCTACAAGATTTTGGAGTGTGTCTGTTGGAATTTTTTCCCATTCTTCCAGAAGAGCATTTGTGAGGTCAGACACTGATATTGGACGAGAGGGCCTGGCTCGCAATCTCCATTTTAGTTCACCCCAAAGGTGTTCGATAGGGTTGAGGTCAGGGCTCTGTGCAGGCCAGTCAGGTTCCAGTCAAGATTGGGATATCATAGAAGCTCCAGTAGGTGTAATGTGTAGGTGTCCCAATACTTTTGTCCATAGTGTATTTTTGTGGTGAAGAATTGTATTATTCTGTTTTTTACGGGTATGTGATTATAAACATCTTGTTTGTATTGTTCAACTTTAAAGTTGTTTTCTTTTATAATTTATAGACCCATCTTTATTTATAATCACTATACTGTTTCATGTTGTGGAATATTATAATAACGTTATGGAAAGCTGTTATTTTTGCAATAAGAAATAATTATTCAAAGAATGATTTTAATGTGCTGTTTGGACAGCTTATTTTTTTTTGTATTTTTTGCCTTCTCTAAACAGAGCATTTTAGATAAATCGGCCTTTCAGATGAATCAATGCAAGCTGACTTGTGTCACATGTTCGAGTCCCATGGGGAAGATACAAGTCAGTGGATGTGAAAACGGCGTGCACAACATCAATGTCCAAGTGGAGGGAATACCAGCTGATAGGTAAGTGGGAAGTTTGTCAGTGATTTGTTTAATAAAAGTATAACATTTACTGCCAGAAAGAATTCTTAGATGTGATTTCATTGAAACTGAACATTGTTTTAAATTTTTATCTTGTGCCCAGATAAGTTCCAATAGTGTATACTCCTGAACATGCTTTGAGTTAAACATAATATTAAACAAATCAATATTGTAAATGCATTTTAAAATATTCTTATCATAAATGAAATACAGAAATGGCTGAGTTTGAAGCTAGAACAAAGATATAAAAACGATCTCATTAATAGAGATGAATTCAGAGTATAGACATTTAGGCTTTTATTGTAATAAGAAGGATTTTAAAATGTATTTTTACTTTATGGCTAAAAAATACATATTTAGATAGAATAATTATTTTTATAGGTAGGTGTTTGCCTGCTTGGCATCTTTGCTTCTTAAACCCTTAGATCAGCTACACGGTCATCAGCAGCTGACATTTTATTCAGATGTGATTCATTCCCCAACTCTTGTCCCTCCTCCTAAGTCACAGGCAGAAACTTTCTCAGCTTCGCTTCTGCCACTCCTATGTCTTTTGAGCACTGTTGCTAAACTCTCTTGGCAACCCACTTACACATGGTAGATTGTGGCCCTACAGCAGGCTTCCTTGCACTCTGCAGCCAGCTGGGTGTACCGTAGTCTCTTCCTCTCATTGGCGGCATTCTAAGCCCTCCTCCCAAGGAGTAGTGAGCTCAGTGAGGAGTACTGTCTTGGTTTCCCGTGACCAAACTTCTCAGAGTCGCAATGCCGCATATCTCCTGTGGGAAGTGGCCCTGCATACCAAGGTCAACTTCCATCTTCCACTCAATACCCTGTGTGGAGAGTTTTTATGGTGCTCCCTTGCAGATAACTTGCAGATGTCCTTGCCTGACAAAACGGATTTACTGTTTTACGGGAAGTGGACATCCTATTCTCACTTCCTGTCTTAAAAGTCTCCACAAGCCCTGTAAATATATTTAAAAACTGTGTTCTTTAAAAACTGCAGCTGTCATTGCTATAAGACAGTGATACCCAGCCCGTGGCTTGCAAGCTGCATGTGGCTCCTTGGGCGTCGCAATGAGTCTCTGTACAGGTTTTTATTATTAATAGTATCTTTATTATATGAATAAGTGGAGTGATATCTGCAACATCCTAGCCAAGTCACCCATGATAAAAATAAATTTCTTACAACGCACCCTTTATTTGAGCACATCCCTTCTCCAAATATGCAGCTAGCTAGAATGGATATTCACAGTGAGCCGTGGCTTAATGTGACCATATTAAATTCCCTACTTTACTCATAACCCAAAAACTTTATCATTCTGTAAATATTCTTCGCTCCACAATGTGAATGAAATATGCAAAAACAAAACACACGCAGCCTTTCATTCCTTCAAGAAAAATACTGCTACTAATAACTATGCATTGTTGACAATAGTTCAGCCTAACTTCTGTAATTTGTTTTATTTGCGAGACGATATCCTCTAGCTTGTGCCTGTGTATGTCACTTTCCACTGTATATTTGCAAAGACCAAGCCTTACACTGCCCATATCTCATACAATAAAATACCTAAAATAATAATACAGTTTGTTACAATGTGAATTTCATAACATTCTGATGATTACTGTATAGTAACCATTGTTTGGGACTACTTTATTTGACTGAAACGACTTTACTGTAAAAATTAAAACTGTAAAATTGTATTTCCTGGGGTCTAAATGCAAAAATAACTAAACTGGAGCAGGTATGAAGTTAAATAATGTTTTGCGTGCTGGTTTTTGATATATGTTGCCACGGTGCTTTTAGCATTTATTCATCGGTTTGTTTTTCTTAATTTTATGTTTACCGTAATTTCCGGACTATTGAGTGCACCTGAATATAAGCCGCACCCACTAACTTTAAAAATCAATTTTTTTTTTTAAACATATATAAGCCGCACTTGTCTATAAGCCGCAGGTGTCCACATTGTAACATGAGATATTTACACAGAAAGATGTTACACAGAAAGATTTTTTTTACTTTTAATTAAATACGTAACTTAAATGCTTTTTTCCGAATAGTGCCTGTAACACGGCTGGTTTTTTAAAAAAGAATACAGTTTTACAGCAGCTCTATTTCCTTCTTCAACAGCCAGATCGATCGCCTTTAACTTGAAAGCTGCATCTTATGTATTTCTTCGTGTGTTTTCCATGATGAGGATGTGTGCATGAAGCGCAAAATGACTGATCTGATGAATTTTGTGTGAGTGCGTTTGATTTAATTCGAACAGTTTCATTGGTCCACTGTGATCTGTTCGGTAATTTCATTGGTCCGATGTGACGAGGCTAAATGTTTTGGCAGCATGAAGCTTGTTAGCCCGTAAAAATCCATAAATTAGCCGCATCATTGTTTAAGCCGCAGTGTTCAAAGCGTGTGAAAAAAGTAGCGGCTTATAGTCCGGAAATTACGGTAATCTGAGATGGTTTAACGACAGTCTCGAAGTTTGACTTTTTTTACGGGCGAAAGGGGCTCGATTTGATCTTCGTGACCTTGATTTATTCCAAATTACTCTAAAGGAACAACAAATGTATAACATAAAATAATGAATTGCATAAGTATTCACCCTCTTTGCAATGACACACCTAAATAGGCTCTTGTCTTTTGAAATCACATGATTAGTAAATAAATAATTTACCCAATACCGCACTTCCTTGAAGTGATGCTGTAGGAATGCATCTCTGCATCAATACCTGGAAAGCTTGTCAAAATAGAGGGCAAAACGGGTGCAGAAAAATACAGAGAAAATCCTGGACTTGGGAGAATATTAATTTTCCAGCAGGACAATGACCTCAAACATACAGCCAAAGACACACCGAAGTGACTTAAAAACAAAAAAGAGTAAATGTCCTGGAGGGGTCCAGAAAAAAGTACGCCTTGACGTTATGGGGTGTTTTCATGTCGGTCAGTGGTAAAGTTAAATCCATTTAGATTCCACGTTATACTAAAATAAAATGTTGAACGGTCCAAGGGTGAATATTTTTGATGGTCACTGTATATTACATAAATATAACATTTAGGCATTTTAAAGATGCATTGCATCTCAGGAGTTGTAATGATGCCAGTTTATGAATTTAACTGAAGTGTCTGACTCAAATGTTAATGTCCTATAACTCAATTATGCTCCCAAATGCTTTTGTTATTATGTTAAACTGTTATTGTTAAAGGTAAATATAATGGGAAGCTTGTAATGACACCTTTACCTGTATTAATTTTTCAAAACATTGAATGACAAATCTGTTTAGGAAACCGCATAAATGGCATGTTTTATTTTATATTTTCATTACATTTCAGTTTGATATTAGCAACATAAAATGTTCTGGTAATATTCTTAAGCAGTACAGTAGCACCTTCATTTTCACTGCATTCAAAAGGTATGAGATTTGCTGATGTAGATTATATACTAATTATATCAGTTAGAATTAAAACAGTAAAAAAAAAACACATTGAGACTTTGCTGTGTAGACTATTATAGTGTACAGCGTGAAATAAGTACATGTAATTATTTTAATAACTGAGTTATTAGCAGTGATTTATGGTTTATGGAGTTATTATTATTTCACTGCTGTGAGGATCTCGAATCATCAAAAACAAACTTTCACAAAATTACTCATGTTTCATGCATGTCATACATTGGATGGCTTTTTTAGCCTGTAATTGGCACCCATCACAGCACTTGCCCACCATCTGCCAGTGTGTTAATGCTAGTTGTACTTATAGATTTGTCTACCTCTGCAATTATGATAATGTATTGGATCTTGCCATGATGGCTCTGTTAATTGTTGTGATTAAGAGTAGGTCTACTTGGATGACCTTTCCCATAACCCAGGAATTATGAGGTGCTGAGTCATTCACCACCAGCACGACATCTCCAACAATGAAGTTGTGTGACGCACGTGACCACTTCTGGCACTCCTGTAGCTGAGGTAGATATTCCCTAGTCCACCTCGTCCAGAACAGGTCTGTCATGTACTGGACTTGCTTCCACCTTCTACGAGAGTAGAGGTCTTCCTTCTGAAAGAGCCCTGGAGGCAGAGATGGCTTGATCTTGAGGAGCAGCAGGTGATTAGGTGTTAACACCTCCAGATTGTTTGGGTTATTGGATGCATTAGTTATTGGATGGCTATTGATGATAGCTTCTGCCTCACACAGAACAGTGTAAAGGCCCTCTTCGTCCAGAGCTTGTACTCTCAAAGCGGCATTAAGAATCTTCCTTACTGACCTGATCAACCTCTCCCAGACATCACAATGATGAGATCCAGCAGGGGGGTTTAACATCCACTTGATTCTGTTCTGAAGGAGATTGTTTTCTTGGAGCAATTCCCCTTAGGGATTGCTTCGCTAAGTTCACGTTCAGCTCTGATGAAGTTAGTTCTGTTGTCTGAACGAAGCAATGACACTTGACATCTTCTGGCTATAAAGCGGCGAAGTGCATTGATAAACAAGTCAGTATTCAGAGATGACACTACCTCAATATGGACAGCCTAGATAGCCATGCAGGTAAAGATAACCCCATACCTCTTCACAACACTTCTTCCACGCCGAACCTCAAACGGATCAAAATAGT
>JAOVYW010018914.1:0-20968 GCA_025775045.1 Hiodon tergisus | reverse complement strand
AGTGTTCGTGAATGGAGGTTCATCTTGCAAGACTCTGTCCTGGGGTTGATCAGCCATCTTTTGTCGCCCAGCAGCACCATGAAACCGCTGACAGACAACACACTTGGATAGAACTCTTCATATAGCTGCGTTTGCACCAGGAATCCAATAGTTTAAGCGTAGCTTGGATAGCATATGGTTGCGACCACTGTGACTCACATCCTAGTGGATCTCACGTAGGATAAGTTCTGCCATATGGAGGTCTTTCGACAGGATGTTAGGGTGTTTAGATTCTTCAGGCAGAGCTTCCACCGACTCAAAGTACTCCATCTTGTAACACAGGGTTGAGCTTTCTGCAGGGTCGATATTTCTGCAGGAAACTTCTTCCTCTGGCTGTAGCGGATAATCTCCAACTCAGCATCTTTAAGGTCCTTCAGAGTGACGTTTTTCTTGTCTAGTCTTGCACTGAAGCTCTGCATCTCCTTGTCCTTGAGCGATGGCCACACTCAACTCCTTCTTCTTTCGACAACAATGACCCGAGTGCTTCTCAACTTGGGGACCTATGCCACTGTCCTCTGCCTGAACCTAGTGATAACACCTTTCAGAGTGTTGGTGAGATCCGGCCCCTGTAGCAGCTAGTCATTCAATGTGGTACCTTGAAATGAATCCCCACAATCGAACACCACACGGATCTTCTTCTTTTTGGGATGGGACACCCCTTGATGTGGTATGTACCATACCTTTCCGTCATTGCGGCTAGTCTCCTTGCAGGTAACCCTCTTGGCATAGCCTTTCGCGATGATGTCTCCCACGAATACAGTGTAGTCGGCGTGAATCGCGTGGTCTTCCCTTGACATTTCCAGTTGGTCATCTTGACCACACTCGGGGAAGTCATTCTTGAACTGCTGACTCCACAGCTCATCCAGCCTGGCCACTGATATTTAGTTTGTTGTTACCTGTATCAGTCCACTTCTTATCCCTTTACCTGTGTCTTATCTAAGAGGTCCATTCACAGTCCATCCCAGTATGGTTCTCATTGCATAAGGTCCTTCATCAACACTACTGATGACCTGCCATGGCTCCATTGCCTTTGGCATGTTTGTCCCTATCAGCAGCCCTATCTCTGCGTCGATATGAGGGAGTCGCACTTGTTCAAGGTTAGGCCACCTGCTCACCTCCTTTTGCAGTGGGATGTTCTCCTTACTCACTGGAATTGTCTTCTGAGTGGAAGTACTGCCTGGGTCATGGAAAGAATAGGTAGCCACCACTTTATTGCCCTTCTTCGACTTGATTCGAACGGGTACAATAGCCAAAATGCTGTCAGCGTCACCACCCTTGTTGCGTCCACCAGTCGCCTTCTTTGTTTCAACGAAACCACTGGTGACTGACCATTATTCACCATCTTCTGATGGCTCTTCCGGCTCTTTATGCTCTCTTAGTAGCATTTTCCTTGACCTTCATGTGCAACACAGTAGGGTGTGTCAATGAGCATATTTTGCAACTTAGCTTCTCCTTGCAATTTTTACTCCTATGTCCTTTTTTTAGACAGCCAAAGCATAGCCCTTTGCTCCGTAGAAAGTCAATCTTCTCCTTGTGAAGAGACTTCATCCATTTACACAGCTCCATGCTATGATCACCTTGGCAGAAGAGGCAGGGCTTGGTAAATGCACTGCTAGGACTGCCATAATTTCCCATAGGCCTAGACTCTGTGCCTTCCGTCTGGTTATCCACCGGTGTGGCTGCTGTAGTGAAATGCTACCACTTGTCTTGTGTGACTTTGAGTATGTATGAGAGTTCACTTGTCCCCTCACTGCAGCTGCATCCTTTACGTCTCCAAACAGCGGGTGTAGTGATATCTTAGCTTGCTTGTTGACAAAGTTGACAAGTTTGGCAATAATAGCACGCATGTTAGATGCATTGTCGAGCTCTTCCATGTACTCCATATCTGTCATGGCATTACTACATCCAGTGAAAAAGAGAACGTCGATCTGGATCCATGTAGAGGCAGCTCCTAATCAACTCTCTGGGCTGTCCATTGGTGTATTGCTCCATGAAGTAAAGCATGTCCTTGCATGCCATCTGTCCTATCCTCCACTCCGTGTTCAAACGCTCCGTGAACAGCTTGTACTCCAAAGGGTCCCCTTTGAAGATGGGTATGTCAAATGGTGGTATTGTAGATAGCCTTTGTTGTTTCACCATGAATTCTGTGATATTGTTTTCTTGCAGCATGACACTGTACAACGTCCGTGTAACATCATCTTCTGACTGAGCGGCACTGGTAGGTGCTCTTTGGTTGCTGAGGCTCAACTGTTCTCCCTCCACAGCAGTACGCACGCCGGTAGATGTAGGCTGTCTTTGGCTTTGAGCTTCAAGTGACTCTTCATCTTTGTTGCTATAACTAACCATTTCCATAGCAGGTAGGACCTTGTGTGACTCCAGGAAGGAGTTCATTTAATCACTCAGGCATTTGGGTGGGACTTGAAAACCCTTGAAAAACTCTTCCAAAACCTTAATTTTAAACTTAGTTTTTTCCTCCAAGTAGTAAATGACGCACGAGATATGCTATCTGATGGCTGTACCTCTTCATCACACTGCCTAACTTGCTCCATACGGTGATGGACTTACATCAGTTTTCTCTATGAATGCTCCGAATGAACTAGCTTTGGGCTCAAACCAGTTAAGCTGATCTTCATTCATTTCCTTCTCTGATTGCTGCTGAAGTAGCCGTTTTACTGGTGTGTTCAGCTCACAAAAATCCCCAAACAGCTGGCTGAACTCAATCATCAGCTTGTTCTTAATTACTTTCAAGTTACCATCATCATCCATTAAACGATGGATCTCATTCATTTTGCCTGTCAGCTGACCTAGCGTAGCTTTCGTGAGCCGATTCTGCGTTTCCGCCATAGCTTTCACTGTAGGTTTCACTTGCCTCTTAACCACAGGTAAAACAGCTAACGCTTCATCACAATCCGTGATGCTGTAGCTTAGCTAGCATAGTACGTTCCAAAGCACTTCCAAAATATAGCTGCGTCATACTGAATACAGCAAATGGTCCAATATTCCTTCACAATGTCCGACACGTAGAACTAGCAATGAAGGGCGATAAATCCGGTACTGTATTATCGCTTTTAACTGTGACATAAATGGGCTACATTGAGAAATAAACAAGACTTACTTTGCTGTCGAGTTTTGCCCATTCAGCGCGACCTTCCATATTCTTCTTTGTACTTGTCCAAGTATCCAAGAGCTCCTTTATTTACACGTTCAATTTTCCAACCGGAGCTTGGTTTTCTTACTTTTTGTAATGTGTGTAATGTCCAAATTTGCATAGCTTGGGCTGGTATGGCTGACGCGTATCCATCTAACGTTATCCAATCTACACAGACTCCATAGTAAAATAAAGCAATACAACTTTTATTCTTCAAGTTTCCACGGGTTATTATTTACAGTTATTTTACTGGATTTTCGGTAATTTCCACAGGATAACGAAGATAACGACACAGTAATAAAACCGTGAGGCTCCAAAGCTATGTCAACAACAGAGCCACAATTGCCAGCTATTTCAGACATTTAAGAAAGCCCGCGAGCCCCCAGCACCCAACAAAGCTCACTCCCTTAAAGACATACAACCCTATTACTGTTAATGCGTTAGAGATAAATATAATATAACAAAATATGTCTTCTCATTAATAATAAATAATATAGGCAAACAATACTAATTGGCTCCTACAAAAAGTATATTGTAATATAATTTGTTCTAGCATTTTTAACATGCAGATTTAACCTCTGCCACAGATGGTACATTTGCTGTAGGCCAAATGATATGCCACATGTTTTTGTGAAATTACATAAGGTCCAGTTAATATTCTGCTTTAATGTATTGTCTGGGAGCTGTATGCAAGTACAAAGATTGACTTGTGCTGAAAATGATTGACTAGAAATAGTTGATTGACTGTTATTTAGTACTTTTTGACATAAAGCCACGCAAATAACTATGTGACTGAGAGTGAGATTATTTACCATGACTTTGAAAATAAACCTTTTTTTTTCAAAGTTTAATGTTACAAATAAATTGAAAAGCTGTCTCTGGATCTCTATCTCAATTTGTGTCATACACAACCACTAGCATTAACTAAATTGCAAGGATTGCTAGATAGTTATTTTTTTATAATCTATGCAGGAGTATTGTCCTTAGTTCTGTACTTCTTGTTCCTTTAACATCTAATTTGTCTCCCTGGCAGCACATTTAGAATAAAATGCTTGACTCAAGAATGCATTTCAGTCAAGTCTGATGCATAAAATATTCTGATGTACCATTATTTAATTTTTTTGAAAAACTTTTTAAAACAATATTAAGGGATGATAGCAGAATGTTCTGTTTTGTTCAAGAGACTCAATTTTTCACAAATAATGAAAATATCCAAATCACTTCTGGATCACACAATGTTCCTGTTCATATTTCGCTCGAGGCAAGTGATATCTTCAGGTAAACAGTATATGAAAACCATATCTTACTATGATAGATTACCTCATTTTCTTCTGACAGTTTTTTTTTTTTCTGCAACAAACATCTGTCACTGAAAACCAATTCCCACATTCAGCTGCCAAATTGTGTAGGTTTGCCACCGACAGTCACACCAATTAGAGGGCCATTATGTGGAGTGTCCCGCATTACTAAGATGCAGGATTGACGTGTTGGCATTTCAAAATGTTTGTTTAAATATAATATTGTAAATGTGTGTGTGTGTGTGTGTGTGTGTGTGTGTGTGTGTGTGTGTATATATAATATATATAATTTCTTCTATTTCATTTGTCTTTAAGTGTTTCTTGGTGTAGTGGTGACCTTTGCATTGTACAACCACTGTTATTTGCTTTCTTTGTAAGTTGTGTTTTTGTCGTCTGATGGGGCATAGCTGTATTTATACTGGTATATTTTACTGGTTTCCCTTTCAAATAAGTTTTGTTCAAGAACAATAATTTCATAATTAATATTTTTTATTTGTATTGGAAAACATCTAGTTATTGATACTGTAATTTGTTTTTTTTTTGCTCCCAGTAAAAGCAATGGCATAAAAATGGCTGTCTAGGCTATTTCATACATGGTGAAATGATAATAACTTTTTATTCCAGACTGAGGTCTCAAGTGGGGGATCTCCTCCAGGGCATTAAGCAGACCTGCATCTAAAAACATCCATCTCTATTTAGTCATTTCCTGCACTTCGTAGCTCTAGACAGGTCATGCATTTTGTTTTTCTACAATAAAACTTAATGTGAAAAATATAAGAAATAAAGATGGACTGGTCAGCCTGGTAGAGTATTCTGGAATGGGGATGTAATAAACAGTTTATGCTTACAGTACACACCCTAGTTGTACTATCTAGAATGATCTCTGAATACCATGCCTGGATTGATACAACACAGTCAGTGGCATTTTTATGTGTCATTTGGCATCTCTTGATGCATAATAAATCTCATTAAGGCTAAATGAAGCCTTGGGTTGTGGTGAGGGTTTCTTTTACGCGTTTCTGCAATAGCCTTGTCTAGATTAGAGACTAGCTATATAGCAGCCTCCTGGAGAGCACAAGTAATTCTTAATTTGGTAGTGTAGGAGGAAGTTATTCTATTTTGAAACCTGTTTATGTGTTTCTGACAGCTTGGAAAGTCTCCGTCAGCATGGTAAAGCTGTTTCAATTTACAATTTGTGATGTTGGTATGTGTTCCTTTTTTTTAAATACCATTGAACATTAGTACATATCAGGTGATATCTATGATTTTTTTTACAGAATGTTTTATTAATGTATTGATTATTTATGGGGCCATAACACAAGTTTAATGTTACAAATATTCAGTCATTTAATTCTAGTACACTGTACACACTTTAGTTTGCAGTTACATGTGAAGTTATGTTTTAGAATGCTTACAACAATAAATGAATGCGTTGTTAAATACATTTAGGTGATTTTTTTCTTCAATTTATATATTTACCTATATATAAATATATCAATTAAAATATTTGTTCACAAATACTTTGTTTTATAATGGTTATGTAAATAAGTTGGTCAAAAAGTATTGACTTGATAGCTTATGAAAGTGCTAGTATGATCATTTGAATCATAAAATTAAATAGTACGTAGTTATTAACCGATAAAGTGAAGGAAACAAAACAGCATTATAGTTATTGCATGACTGAGTCTTTCATGTAAAAAGTTATCGTTATGTTATTTTGGATTTAAAGCTTGGAGAACAACCCCTGAATATGATATTCACATTTCAGCTGTCACATTTTCAAGTCAAATCATCCATCCATTTTCGCTTAACTGATACAAGCAATATTTCTTGTAATAAACGCCCCTAAATCTAATGAGAGCCCTGAAGGCAACTTCACATGTTTGAATTCATTACCACAGAACAACATCATCTGCAGGGCAAACTTGCATTCAACCAGGCTTCTCAGTTTCATGTTTTTTTTCAGTATTCAGTATAATGTGTATGTTATACCTTAGATGGGAGAAATACTGAGGTTATTCCTATTATTTCTGTGTACAAATGTAAAGTATTAAATTATATCCTACAAAATGTTGCAAGTGTATTGTATTCCAATGCCTCCAATCAATTTGTCTGTCAAGCTTGCTAAGAGGTGAAAGGGTCAGCAAACGTAATTTAGGTTGTGAGGTCCTAAACAGATATGTTATAGGAAGAAGTCATGTCAGTATCAATCATTCTGTGCTATATAATGTAGTATGAAATAAAGTAAATAAAACTGCAATGTACAACTGGTAGAATAAGCCAAAAAAATAACAATACCTATATTGTAGGCTACACATAAAATAAACAAGGATAAACAGGACCTTTACAAACCAACACACACACTTAACATTGCTGTTGTTTTGCTGCTGCAGACTTGGAAAAAAATGTGCAAAAGTGAAATTCTGAATTTAAGATAAGAACAGTGTTTGAGATCTCAGTTGTAACAGATATAACATCACAGAAAACATTAAATAAGCACACTAACAAAAATATTTATAAACACAAAAGTTATAAACACAATTTGTGAAAAAAAAGCATGTTACCAAATCTCCTAACTTTGAACTCCTAACCTTCAATTCACATAAGTCGAGCTTTTTGCTGGAAGAAGTCTGTCGTAACCTGAATCACAAATGACACCTTTTCCAAAATCAGTGTTCCACTCCTGACACAAATATTCTCTTCTACATGTTGCAACTGCCAAGAGAATGTATTTATAAATTCAGAATAACTGCTCTCACTGAATGTTAAGGTCAAGAAAATTTCTGTTCATCATATTATTTTCAATTATTCCATTATTCCGTACACATTCTCATCCAACCAAACCCATGTTTGTTTGGTTACATGCCAAACATGTCTGTGACAGGATAGCTTTTCAATAAATTTTTGTACCAAGGTATTTTAGTTGATTCCAAGAACCTTTCTTACTTCCCTTGTATGAATGTGTGGCGGACTTTTGACACTATCTTGAGTCCTTGCTCCAACAAATACTGGCAATTCTATAAAAGTGGGCCCTATTTGCTGTAAGGTTGGTGTACTCTGTATATATAGGACATTGAAAATCATCTCGCATGCTCTCTAACTGATTGTAACAGATAATTACATTTTGCATACTATATTACGTGGTTATGGCCTAAGTAGTCTTATAGCCCGCGTTGTAGTGAAAATGCTCCATAGCTTTCAGTGATTAGGTATTTAGGGGATGGTTCGTAGGCATCCGATTGGCTGTTTTGTTTTTCTTGACGTTTAGTTCATTTTCGCAATGGCATTTTGACGACTTTGAAGGTGGGTGCAAAAGGCTTTCAATGAGTCCGCTCCCCCGTCTCAACCCATGTGCGTTAATGGCGTGATTTGGTCCTGCGTTATTTAGTGCTAAATGTTTCACTATCTCTGTCGTGGCGCCATGGCTTTGATTTGGTCTGGCCCTGACTGTCGTGGAGCCGGATGATACCATGTTTTTTTTACTTTAATATGTATAGTTATATTTATTATGTTGTTTTTATAGTTTTCTATGCTATGGTAAAGCACATTGTGTGATTCAGTGTTCTCTCTTTACTTGACAAATTTTCACCTTGACTCCTGTACAATAACTTTTTCAGCACTAATCAGCTCTTCATATCAATAGTTAATGCAGCAGACAAGCTGAACTACACCGTTAATGTGTTCTGGTCTATCACTGATTTTCTGTGTTAAATGTATATCCCCGTAATTACCTTTTAGTAGTGTCGGGCACCAGTATATAAAGGGATGGATACATATCATTCTTTGAGTATTACGAAGATACTGAAAGAAATATAAAACATTTTTTAAAAACTAAAAAAAAAAAATTCCTATAAGGATGTGTAAATAATGAATAGTTGATTTTAATTAATTGAAGTTGATTACATTTACTGATATTGGTGCCTAAAACCTATTTTTGGTTTATTATCTGCTTTAAATTAACAACTAATGTATCAAACCAAGATGCCAGAAATGTTAATTTACTGTTTGTTTAATGAATAAAAAATTGATGGTTTTGTTTAAATGGTTTATATCACCTAAAATGATTGGTGTTATTTATTATATTTGTCATAATTACATTCCTTTAAATACACAATATCTTACATCCATGAATACATGGAGAGAAATGTAATCCTGCTTTGCAGATACAAGCTGGTTTGAGTATGTTTGCATAGTAAATATCCTATTAACATACCAAGGGTAAATAATAAACATCCAGCCTAATTTACATATAAATATAAACACATCTGAATTCATGTCACACATTTATATCATCACCTAAAAATGCAAGTGGCATGAATGAAAATTATAATTATTTTACAAGGCAAAGATCTGGCTTTCCTGACACAAAGCCATATCACGCTACTTGTGATTTTATGCACATTGTTTTTAGTTAATGATTTTCAGCTGTTTGTTGTTCTTCTGATAGCATGAAAATGTACCATATGCTCAGCCAAAAGACAAATGATTAGCAAATGAAATTCTGGGCAGCTGTCTGACTAAAAGTGTTTGGTTGATAGCATTCTGCTATCATAATTAGCTTAAGCTTTGGGTTAATTAACTTTCTACCTGAATATGCATAATAATAGGAAACTGGAAAATGTAAGGAGCTTCCTCTACATAAACAACATTTCACTCTTTTTATTTGGCATTTCAAGCAGATGTACACATTTCAAAAGTGATCAGTCCTGTGAGGGTTGCGATATTTGTTGTTGATTGTATTTGTTTTTGGTAATACTGAAACACTTTGGCTACATCATAAATACCATTCTAACATAGTGATGGATGTTTGTGAGAATGTCTACAAATTTGACATTTTTTGCCTTGTCGGACTGTAAAGAGGACAGTTGGTAAACTGAAACAATTTAGACTTGGCACTGCTTTTTAATACGTATTAAGAACAAAGAGTTGCATGTATTAAAATGCATTGTACACTTTATAGCACGTTACACAACCATATACTGTCACAAACTTAAGTTTTGTATTTGACAGAATTAGTGGTAGAGCACTTGGAAATGCGTGGTTAGTAAATAATGTACTGGTTGCAAGGAGTGACAGCCTTTCCCTCTCCTGAATTACTAAATCACTTTTTTATAAGCTCACCAACATCAGTTAGCCCGGTGGAGTGGATTAGGAGACCAAAATGGTGTGGTTGTAAGTCACACTATAATGAAATAGCAATAATAACAATAACATTATTATAACTAATATTATTATTGAGCAGTTCAAATAAAATTAAACCCAAACTGTTTTTTTTGAATACCTAAAAATCATATTTTGAAATGAAAGGGTTGAAGTGAGTAGCTGATGTCTATTTTTCAATGAAATATTCTAATTTAATGAATAAAGGCCATGTCTGTTTAGCATTAGAGTGTACCGTATGCATTATAATATTATTTTATTCTGTTTAATGTTGGTGTACTATTGCATTAAATACATCATTTTAAATATAAAAGATGAGCTGATATATATATAAAAGATTTGGCAACATATTCATTGTGATTTTTGGGAAACAACCCTCTTAGAACAGAAAAGCCGGCAGTAATATTTAGCATTTATGTTTAAGTGTTTTATATATTATTTATTTAGCCCGTCGTATATCCAGATGTTACCTAATTGATGATGCTAATATGAAAGCTATGGAGCCGGGCCTGTGTGTCCATCTGTGCCTTATTTTTGAATTTCTTTAAATCCCTGGGGATTTCATTTACTCATTATGAGTGTGCCATTTAATATGTAAACAAACTCAGCATGCAGCCTATTTTTTTTTTCTGGACAAATAGTTCCTTTCTTGTGCTATTGACTGTTGTAATTCATTAATAAATTGCCAAAACGTATTTCTTTATATATGGCTCGCATGCATCTCCCTGAACAACAATTTAGAGGTCAATTTTAAGGCGCATACATTTTTAATGGCATACTTTAAAACATTTGAAATAAGGCTTTTATTTTTATTTTTCATGCGTCTAATAAAGCAGATGTTTTTCTGATATCCCAAACTGAAGAACGACATAAGTCAATTATTCCTCAATGCTGCTGCTTAGCCCTTATCTACATGTAGCACTAAACATGGATTTGGTGCGGGATTTCAGCAGAGTAGAGTGCCTCAGTGCTAAGCAGACAAAACTCTTGGGAACCATCACTAATTTCCTCTCATTAAGTGAGAGAAATATGCAAGAGTCCTGAGTACCGATGGCATGTGCAAGAAATGATTAAGATCCCAACAGTCTAATTTCAGCACTAATCAGGTCCAAGGTTGTAATTCTAGTGACGCTGCAACAGTAACACAGGGATGTGTGTCACAAAGTGTGAGCGTACCTGTGTATCTGACACAGAAAGATTTTAACAAATGTTGCTTCTCATGCCCTCAAAATGTTCTCGAGATTTATGTAGAAGTAAAAGAGCCCCTGTCCATGTTGTCATCTGTTGTGTCTTGTAATCTGCGGCTTTTCCCCCTGAGATCCATGTAATGTGCTGCTTATGTGGAAAGTGCTTATTATCAGTGTTGTGCAATTGTTTATATTTTTCAAATGGAAGGTAATTTTTCCTGCAGAATGTTTAATTAAACTGTTTACTGTGGTCATTTATGATACTGCCTTAATGCATATGATGCATCAGTTATATATATATATATATATTTTTTTTTTTTTTTTCCCCAGACGCTGTTTGGTATAAATACAACTATAATAAATATCCTAACAAAACCATTTCTGTTTAGGATTTTAGTTACTCTGAATTTCCTCAACTAAAATGGGTGAGGCTGTGGAGAATGATTGGCACTGCACTCAACTAGCACTCAAAAAATATTGTATCTGTCAGTGTTTGTCATTCAGTGCTGTTTTTGTCTATTAGATGAGATTTTCAATTCAATTAGTTAGATTTTTTTTTAATTGACTTTTTTCACTTTCCCTTCTCATATCCAGTGAAATTATAAAATACAGAATTAAAATACACCTATATCAAACGACGCAATACATGATAAGTGAAGTTACATCTTTGTTGATGACAGTACAATTGAATGTTTGACAGTGTAATTTTCTGTCACCAGTGGAGAAGAGCTAAAAAAGAATGTGGGGTGAGCCAACTGCCCCTTCCATGAGTGTTCTGCATACTGGGTTTCAAAATCATGACACCCTCATCCCAGCCTGCTAAAAAGAGAATGGTTCCAAATGGGAAAATGGAATATATCAGACCATGTCCAATTGCCTGACCCCATAAAACAAAAAGGAAAATTGCAGGTTCTGACAGCTATTATAGATCTTTGTCAGTGTCCGTATGATTCTCTGCTGAGGAACTATGCATGATTATAGTACGTAAATTCTAGGTTGCCCTAAGGTCTCTTTTAGTTTTCCTGTTGTTGAAATGTACAGTGTTATGGCTTGCCAAGACAGGAATCCTGAAATAGGTTGCATGGGAAGTTGCCCAATAAGTTGTTTTACAAAGAAAGTTGCTAACAGGGCTAAACTAATGCCTAAACAACCTTTCAAAATGTAAAACAACCGTTTTGAAATATGCAACAGATATTTGCATGCCTGACTTAGCTAGCATCCTAGTTTAAACCTAGCAAAAGAAAACATTTGAAAGCACAGATTTATATCCCATATCACTTTCCAGTTCGACACAAGCAAACATTGACTTGTGATAGGAGAGTAAAATGTTTAATAAAACCAAGATTGGCATGAGTACATTTAAAGGACATCATTTTGTGAATTTGTGATTTCATTATTCTTTCATTTCATTAATAGTGTAACTAATGTAGTAGTAGTATTTTTCTTGCATAGCATTAACGGTAGTGTGTGTTTTGTTTATGTGTGTTTCATACTCTTGTTTTCGGGAATTACTATTTTTTAATATGTGAGATATTCATGCACACACAGATATAATTCAGACAATGAACTGGATATCAAACCAAACTAAACAAAACTTAACAAAGCATTGTCATTATGTTTGTGCATTGCAAAATAACAGTTGTTTTCAATTTTCCCTTGGCCTTTGCTTTGTAAGATTGTCAGCACATGATCTGCGGCCTTGACATTCTCAGAGACCGTCTGTTTTATTTTATTTTTTTTCTGACTGAACACTCTTCGACAGAGTCTTTCTTTCGGAGCTATTTTATCACTCTCTTTCTTGTCATTTTAGAGTTCAATATCTGCCGCTCTGAAGAAGAAAAAAAGGGATGGCTTGGCCCTTTGTATTTGGTCTTTTGACCCTCCATGTTGCCCATGAGCAGTGAAGGAGAACTTGATGGGCAGTGTCAGATATGACAGGCAATCTAGTTGGGTTGAGTGGGAATGTGCGGTCCAAGTTTTCAAGCCAGAGTTTGGGATGTTTTCTTATGCTTAGTGCATTTGAACTGATTCTCCCTCCCAACCTGTTTCTCATTGTAATTTGTTTGTTTGGCATTCCTGAGATTCTCTTCCACAGTGATAGGTAACAGTAGCAAGTAACAAAGACAAGTTCCTTAGTCCAAAACCACAGATTTTCTGTTTTCTGTTGTTAAGAATTAGATCACCTTTGTTCTCATTAATTGAAATGTATAGTGGACTTATTCCAGTTAGACACAAATTTCCTGCTCAATAAGGCAAGGCATCTTTGAAGATATTAGTTGTACTTGTGCTGGTTTTAAAAATAAAAAAACATAAAAAATTGTTTTATTTTTGAGATGGTATATCTAGTATATGCAGGCCCAAAACCTAATACTGTGGAATTGTGCTTTATTTCACAGTTGATTCCCTAGTTACAATTTATTTAGGGTATAAATGAATATAGGAGCCATTAATTTAAAAAAATGTTTTCCCATGATTTATTGAAAAATAGTATTTTATATGCTAGTCATTCATTATATAACATTTAATCTGGTGGTTCAGTGGTTTATTTGAAAAGTTGCCTTTCAATCATCCTGGCACATAACTATGTGGTGTTGAATTACATACTAATATGATTATAATCAAATGCTCGATTTATTACATATACATAAATATATATATATATATATATATATATACCAATAAACCCAATAAACTATCAATTTCCAGTCTTCGGAGTAGGCAGCAGTTTGAATATAAGCTGGAGCCAGCGGCTTCAAAAAGCGAATTTCTAGGAGAAATAATATAACGTTGATCAAATCTAGATGGATAATGGGAAATTGGTTGTGACAATACAATATTCGAAACGCATCTTTGTAAAATTTTGTTTATTGTACTTTCCACCTTTTACTGTCAAGGGAACATAATTCATCTTACGCTCCAAACTCTAGTCTGTTGAGATTTCGACCTCAATATTCTTACAAAAATGTATATCATTTGTAACGTGGCACTATTTTCCCTGAGTAAATTCATGGATAAAAAAAAAACTATTCTAAATGTTTCCAAATTACTGCAGATAATAGACCTTTTTTATTCCGCTGGGATCTCATTTAAATTGAAGGCATAATTCTATTTTTTTTTTTTTTTTAATCTGTTCTTCTAAATTTTATGTGGAAGGTAATTTTGTGTGAATAATCAGAAACAGAATAATGAAACGTGCATTGTGTATGCACATCGAATACAGTCAATACTGTTAGATGAATAAGATAATTATGTATTTAAGATATTCAGAGTTTTTTTCTCTCGCTATCTCTTGAGTAACTGAAAGAAAATAAGGGCATCCTGTAACTCATGCTGTTGTCTGAATATTGTTGCAATGTATAATAAATGTGCGAGCAGGGAAAAAAGCTTGCAAAATAATAATAGTTGAATGAAAATTGATTGAATTATTTGGAATATATAAAAAATATAATGCAACACATTATATTGTTATAAATCCTATTAGTTTATTTTAGTATTTACTATGTTATATTCTTTGAGAGTTTCTAAATTGTTCTGTATATAATCACGTTACATTATCGTAACATTTGTGTTTAATTTATTAATTATACTTTATATAAAAATATGAGGTCAAAATATTGTAATTATACTGCAAAAAAATTACTTTACAACTCAAACAAAATACATTCTGGTATTAGTTTCTCCCTTAAGTTTTTTGAAGATGCTGTTAAAGATAAATATATTTCAATTTATTGGCAATTAAGTAAGTAATTCTGCTTGGTTGTTGTAAAACTTAAAGTCATTAATGTGAAGAAAACTAAATGACATGCAGCGAAATCCTGTCCGGGTACCAACGACGAGTGCTGTGTGACCGGGTAGATAGACTCTCTCCAGCACAATGGAAAGAGGCTCTACAGTTTTCACGCTCACTGGATTTTCATTCGGAGGGCTTTGCTGCGTCTCTTTTCCTGTGGCGTAGGAATCTTTCAAAACCCCTTTCCATGTCTGTCCACTCAATAGAACTCTTTTGAGCATCCAGTTTTATTAATGTCCAAAAGCGTAAATCACTGTCCTATATTTTGTCATTCCAGTCATTTTAGTCACTAAAGGATTACTTCAAGTGACTGAACTCGGCTGTTATCTGTTTGAGTCTTTGAAGCCAGGTCATCTCTGGGGACATGAAACAAGCTTTCTGCCCCCTTTCTCTGAGTCGAGTGACTGGCTTCAGCTGGGCTACTTTTTGGTGATTGATGCACATTCCTTGTCACTGTATCTCCACTTAACAACAACAATAAATTTCAAACTCTTACCATTAGGCAGAGAAAAAAGTCTCCTAATACAAAATGTATAAAGTTATAAAAAGAGGGTTAAATATTTAATGGTGAAGATGAGACCTGATCTACCTTGTTGTCAGTATAAATTAAGTTCATTATTCTTGCATCGTGGGATGCAAACAGACAGTTTTCAGTCAACAGGGCCACTGAATTCTTTGTTCTTTCGTGAATAATACATGGATGATGTCTCTGTCTCCGCTGGTCTCCCATCGTTATACTAGCTCTCATGTAAAAACATGACAGTTTATTATTGTTTAGATAAATTTATAAAATATTCTTCATTTTGATTCAGAATATAAACTTGCTTTGATGTCTCACTACCATTTTCTATCTACAAGGGTGATTCCTCTAAGGGAGTTGCTTTGAAATGTCCTCAATGCTGTCTGAAAGCTTCACTCCTTATATTTTGTTAAAAAATAATAATGGAACAAACCCTCCAGCTTCTTGCAACAACTGAGTTCACAGGACATTCATAATGGAACCTTTCCTCTGAACTCCAGGTGTAATGCGCTCTATTCAAATATTTTAAATTTTAAATTTAGGTAAAAAGGGTCCATTCCACCTATACTATTTATAGGAACAATGTAGGCTCATTGCCATTCACTATGAGTAAAGTGTGTTCGCATACAACTACAAAAAAAAGTAAATAAAAATATCTTAATACATGTGGGAACACGGACGCTAATAACATATATCCAATACACAAAGACCTGTGGTAAAAACTGACATCACCACATCAGCAGCTGTATAAACTCTCACAGTTAACTAAAAGAGGAGGTTAGTAATCAGCTGTCTTTGATCTCTTGTCCTCTCTGTTTCCTTACACATTCCTAGCTCTGGAAGAAAAAGGAAAAGTTATACATGTTGCCATTAACTTCTTTTACAGGATCTGTGTTTTAGAATTGAGCGCTTTCCTGCTATGTGAAACATATTGATTACAATTCAAGTTGCAGTAAGTAGTTGAATCAGTTAGCCATTCTGTTATTAACAATTGTTCCTATGTGAACTGAATTTTTTTTTCCCCCTCATCTTCTTGCACTAGAATGCTTTTTTGTATTTTTGTATTCAACCAAAGTGAAAAATTGACATAGTTCTAATGATATGATATCCTTATTTAAGAAAAATGCTCAAACTCCCTTTAAAACACCAGTTTATTCATTGATCTTTTATTGATCCTCTTGGGAATCTTTGTGGAATGGGAATGACATTTTATCAAAGCTTTAAATTTAATCTGATGTTTAACATTTCTTTACACATTCAGTCTGACAGTCATTCGGATGATCGCTTTTGTGGTAATTTATGTGATTGGCTATGAGCGTAATGCTCTCACGCATTTGTATTCCCTGGTTTGGTTTGTAAGGCAATTGCATGCTAATTTAAATGGTGTTGGATTTGTTGTCACCATTTCTTTTGTTGTCGATATGTATTATATTATTTACATGCGCTGACAATTTTCTCTCCAAAAGTGAAGTGTGAATTGCTTATTTTACCATTAACACAGAAGTATGTGGTGTTGTCACATTTGAAAGGTGTGGAGGCCCTGACAGCCCATCACCTGTTTAGTGTATAGCTTGCTACCTGAGGAAGTTTCCCAGAGCGCGCAGGCTGAAACATCAACAAGAGACTACCACAGTGGAATGACGTCTGGCGCAGAGGGCCCTGGGGAGGGAGGCAAAGTAATGAGTGTTAGTGAAGGGTAAGAGTTCCCAGTCACACCAGGAAACACTCTCCCCATTGCCCTTTCGAGTGTGAGGGCTTTCAGCTCCAATGGCAAAGCCACTGTGGATGGTATCCCAGAGCCGTCAACTGCTGCGGCCTGGACATCCTCATGTTGAGAGCAGAGAGACAAGATGACATTAAGGAGCCGGACATCCACTCACCCATGTTCAGAGAGATGATCAGCATTCAGAAACAGTAGCCTCTCCAGCTGTGCTAAATCTTGCCTGGTTATCTCTAAGTGTGGGGATGAGGGCTTAATGTTTGAATGGTTTCCATAACTCTGCAGCTGTTAGTGGTTTTCAGCCTTTTTATTTATTTACTAGGAGAGGCACTCAAGGGTAAAAGTGAAGTGACAACGGCTTTATATATCATGAGACCCACAGTGCTAAACAGACCCACAGTTTTTTACCTGACTTCTGAAGTAGGGAGCTGGCATGTAAACTGAGCAAGCACAGATAAGATTTGTTAAGATTATTTTTTGGAGCTACATACACGGTGACAGTAAATCAGAAAAAAACAGTTGATGCCCAAAACCCTCTACATTGACGTTTGCAAACCCTTTGTGTGAGACAGTGAGGTAGTGCTGTCACAATAGCAAGTGTCTGTTCCAGTTGTATAGTGTACATAATATACATAATTGTATAGTGTTACTTACGTGAATAGCTTATGTTTTGGAGTGCTTATTAGGTAATCATAAGTTAGCTGGTTAAAAATGCGTATTAAAAATGTATGAAATTTATGCTTTCATTTTGTTATTACGCTATTTTAATGTTTGCATTTTAAATTATAGGCTATATTCAGTTTCTATGTTTTGTTACATATAATTTTCTTCACATTCAATGCAGAATATGGCTGCCAACCAAATCAAAACTTTGGCAACTAAACCCCCTAATTGCACTTTACATAATTGCATTTAATAGCCTTTTCTTTTTATGAGTATAAGAAAAAAGATATTGCAAGCGGGGAAAAAAGAAAATACTATCAAATACAATTTTATTAAATGCAATTAGCAAGTTTTGATTTGGTCCCAGCCTATGTTTGAATTAATGCTTATCATTTGGTAAATGGATGTACGTATTCCCTGGATGGTTTTCTTGGCATTGGAAACAACAAGCACTGCTAATGTTTTATATATTTTGGTAAAAATTCCAGTAGACTACCTAACTAACTAACTGCAAAGGAAAACATTTTGTTTATGTGAAATTATAAACAGTCACTGGTGAATCTTTAGGCACGTTGACCAAGTCATGTAATAACACAATGGCAATAGCATTAAGTAATGATGAATAGTATTTCTGAAGAGAGGCATCCTTAAATACATCTGTCAGAGAAAGATAGCGGCTGGAAGTTACTTAAGCGTATCTGTGAGGAGTGCCTGGCCGGCAGTGTCACTGTCTGAATAAGTATAAGTGAAAGGGGAGCCTGACCTGCAAGGGTGAGGAAAGTGAGTGATTTAGCATGAAAGTAAATAACAATATGTAAAACTGAACGATATACACAACAATATATGATAAGAAACCGTGATAAAACCAAATTTTCAGTCTACACTGAACATCCTAATATGTGCTCTCTCAGACAAAATGTTGCAAGTACTTTGATGTTAAGTCTTTGATCAGTGCATTGTCTCTTCAGTTTCTTATTTTGTAAAATAGTTCAGTGCTTACCGAAGCTTCAGAAGAGGTGTAGTTCTCCAAATACATTTGTATTTTTAGATTATTATGATAATTATGGAGGATCCACTGCAAACCCAACTGTTAAAAGGCTTGTCTTAAATAGCGAACATATAGGTGTGGTGAGTGTGGGAGAAATCAATCAGCCTGGGCCAGTTGGCTAAGTGTCCCTTCCACACATGTCACCATGCAATTAAAACAAATAATTCATTAAGTCTGATGCAATAGGTTTATTGCTTTGGATCCAAAAGCATCCAGCAAACCGAGCTGGTCCTTCTCAAACACTCACACAAATCAAGACCCTGAAAAAGACAACAACAAAGACTACCTGGCTTCCCAGTGCATCTTTCTCTTATCCTGTCCCCTTATCTTGATCCCCTCCTTGCAACCCCACCGATTGTGGAGCTTATTCTTCGGTCTCCTCCCTCCATCTTAACTTTTCATTTCTATACCCCATTATTTCTTAACCTGGCCTTATGCCAACCCCCCTGTCCTTCACATTATCCGTTTTTTTTACAATCTTCTACTGGGCTTTGTTCCAATACCATCGGTCCCATTACACCATTATTCCCACACCTCCCTCAAATTATTCATAAAAAAATATGTTACATTAAACAAGTGCAATTGTATTTATCGTGTGTGCATTTTACAGTGATCATCAACTTAAGTGCATTGAATGGGTGCCTCTGTGCTCTTTTCTTATCTAGTCTAACATTCCATTATTCTGTGACCTTCATTTATAGTGCATTGATTCGGTTAAGTTTTGAAATACATTACTTGTTATTTACTTGGAGGATTCACATAACATATACTTACTTACTTATTTTCTTCCACATAAGGGTGCGGTTACATAAAAACACAATCAAAGCTGTTTATTCCTTTGACAGGAAAAATTGCAGAGGATTCATGTGAAATGCCCCGTGTTCCTGCTAGCATATCTTCTGTCATCAGCAGAAAGTAATTAAAATATTCCCAACAATGCTAATCGTATTTGTCTCACTGGCATGTAAGGTTGCGTGAGTTTTGACGATACCTCCATGTAGCTCTCCAGGACTAGGGTGGGCTACCCCTGCTGTGTGTGTGTCACTATCCCCTGTCTGTTTGACCTCCAAATGCTACATATCTAAAGTTCTACAAGGCAACTCTGTTTCTATTTGCCTAGAACAAGCTGCTCGCTGCCCATATCTTAGACTTTTTAAAATAGTGATAAATTTCACGGATTCATTCTTGTTATCCCAGTTGGTTTACATTCACTACACTGGAGTTCGGTAGATACGCTGATTGTAATGGAGCACTGTGCCTTTCAAACTTCAATGGGTGAACTTAATGGCAAAGTCACAGATGAGATCATAGGAAGTGAAAAGAAGCAAGTGAGAACTCCAAACATATTGGAATACAAAGAGAAGAACACATTAATAGAACATACTGAACAAAACTCTCCATGAGCAGGTAGGATATTCATATTTTTTCTTACAAAAAATTATGGATGTTTTGCCTGCAGGTTTTTGTTAAATATGGTCAAAGAGCCACCTTGAGGGGTTTAGGAGTTTATTTTCTTGCATTTTATCCTTTGTTTTGGTTTTTATTGAGTTAATTTTTAATTCGCTAAATTTAATCAAATAAATCTTGAATTTATTTTAAAACATAACACCAAATATTTGTTTTATTTTTAATAGGTTACATGTTATCTTGATTGACATTTATTCTTTATATGTTTGGTAAAATATTATTGTCTAATCACTAACATTGTTTTCCGTAGTCATTACAGAAAAGTAATGGTTTATTGCATACTCAACCAGCATACAGATTGCCCAACCTCCTTCATGCATTTATTTTTTTGTTTTGTTGTCTTCTATCATCAGATTTACAGTAAGTTAAGGTGCATTATGCGTAACTCTGAAACAATAACGGCTAATTTAAACTACATGTCTAAGCTACATGCCCCAGTCATTGTTCCACACTAAGAAGATTCAGAGGCAAGAGACAATCCATCATAAAACAGAAAAAAATGCATAGATTTGCATCTCATTTTGTGGCTGAAATCCCTAGGTTAAAACAACCAACAAACGTCTCTGAGCAAGAGGAAAAGCAAAAAAGTTAAAGCGAACTGAGGGATGCAATGTAATATTGGTTAGATGTCTCATAGTTTATATTTCTTTGTTGAAAGATTATTATTTCTTTTGTTTCTTTTGCCTAAAATTTGATATGTTTGAACATTTCTCAGCAATTGCTGACATTACCATCTTCATTGCAGGGAAAGCCTTAAATGATATCTGCTGGGACATTAACAGCCGCCCTTACTTGAGTGGGGGTAATCTCTCCCTGTGATTTTCAGAGTGGATGAGAAACACTTCTGGGAGTTATAGAGCAAATCATTTATTTATGAATCTGTCTATAGCACCCTGCAGAATGCACATTCAGGGGTCAAATCTGTGCC